>JAGQDJ010000278.1:96013-304208 GCA_022885665.1 Triops longicaudatus
CCCCCCCCCCCCGAACCGAAATCCTGGCTACGGGCCTGGTGCTCATAATATAAAATTACGATGTCAAGCACACATAATTTCCAATATTTTATTACGTGAAGCGTAAATAACAAAGCGACTATCTCCAATGGGTAGCATACAGACGACTCCTGACTTGTGCCTCTATAATAGCACTTATTTGCCATTAGCCGTTCGTTAACAACATTCCAAATCCAATGAGGAATGTAAAAAATTACAAAACTTTGAAATCTCGACAAGCCTCTTGAACTCTAAAATTGTTACTTTCTATCTACGAAAGAGTGAAGGATCCAAACAGAGATAGCTGACTAAAACAAAACTTTTATTGTTAGTCTGACAATACTGAGGGAAATCATTAAATGTGTTTCCAATAACATTTCCGCGGAGTACAACGTTGGCTACGTTGCACTGCGACGTGCGTGGCAATAGGGAATAATTAACTTTCGGTTCGCTATTCTCCCTCAAGCTTGAAACGCAAACAAAAACATGTATCTACTGAAGACCAAAAGGTAAGATTTGCTTCCTAAAATTTCAGATACGAGCTCAACTAAATGCTTCTGTTCTATAATCAAGTTCGGATTTCAACCATGTTTCCTATAGCCTACGTCTATTGCGTTTTGTGAGTTTCGTGTCACCATTTAGCTCTTTCTCCAATGAAAATTGGAAAAGGCAGTTACATAGAGCCTTTTGCATTACACGCAAGAAATGCAGTGGAGTCTTGGTTGGCGCACTTGTGATGCTTGTACTCTGGTATCTATGGAAGATTAAGCTATTTTGTTTTAACTACGAAGTAGAAGCCGTGATTTCTAAGCTGGTAAATACGTTTTGTAGCCTTTCCGTTTACGTTTTGAAAGTCTGTCTCGCCTAGTGCCAGGACTTCGCCAAGCAGAAAGGAGTCGGATTTTTATGCATTCCTTTGTGTTCACGACAGCTAAAACTTAGCTCGTGTGAGGTTGCTCATGGGGGCAAGGAGTGGGTTTTCTATGCTAAAACTTCCCAAGAAGAGACAATGGTGTTCAAGACGAGACGATCTGATATCTATCAAGATGTTGTCATTGATCCGAGTCAATACGGTGCTGCCGATTTTATGGAATCGGTACGAAATTTTTTGAGAATCAACATGGGAATTAATTATGGTGGTAAAGATATACTGGATCGAATTTTGCCCGGAATTTCTGCGTACGCCAATCCTCAGTCGAAAGAAGAAGGCCTACATAATGTCTGGCATTTAGTACAAGATACCGAATATATACATTCCGTTTTTTACGAAGAATACGAAGTCTTCCCCAAAGTATTAGGAACGTGTGGTGCATTCTATGCCGTGGAGTATCTACATTCTGTAAACAATTTGAGCTATTCCGATAATTCCTACCAGAATTGGTACGAACGTGTACGACTTGCCAAAGCTATGCTCACTTTAACTAAGAAACTACGTGACTATTTCGAGGAGCCTATGCATATCTGCGATATGAAAATCAGCCATTTCGGCTGGACTAAAGACGGCAGCTTAAAATTTTTAGACGTAGACACTGTATTCCCTAAGTTTGTAGTTGACCGGTCTACCAAGACTAACAACTATTGTTCGAAACATAGCGAGTGCCATTTTCTTGATTGCTTATCAGCATGCAATCTGGAAACCCACCAGTGCGATTCGCCAGTGCTTAACAACAATCTACAGACCCTTTGCCAGAAGATATTCCTAGGATTTGATATAGCTCGTGTGGTCGAGTTTCCTGGCCTCCTAACATCACCACATGCATCATCACCACTGCAAGCATTGTTGCGTACGTGTGCGGATCTTGGACCCGCATCTCATGTAAGTGGAACTGCATCCCTTGCTGTAGAAAATGCACTGTTTGAATTTTTCGACGACATTCTGCGCTTCCCTCCTACGAAGGACATTTAATGTTTCAATTATGTGACAAAATCCAAGTGTTGTCGTTCCGATATTACTGTGATATTTGTTGAGTGTATGGCATCTTACGTTGCGATTTTTATTATTTTATGTTACACTTGTATGTGTTGACCTAGTAAATTGAAAATATTAATGTATCGTGCTTTTTAGATTTCTTGGCGCGTAAAAGACATGATTATGTACGAACTGGTGATGCATTGAAACCTGTTCTGGTACAGTAAAATCTCATCTTACTGCGAGCTGAATATCTACCGCGAATTGAAGTCATCTACCAAATTTATCTTAATAATTCAGCCAATAGTCTGAATGCTTGCAGGATTTTTCGTCAGATTATTTCTTGTAGTAGTTCACATGCGATAGCTACTTAGATTTTTCACATGTAAAATTGTTTACGTCAGGGGCTTCCAGACTTTTCAGCTTTTGTCCGCTCTCGCCGCTTCAAGACCTGTGTTGAGGCGCCCTTTTCCAAAGGCACCTGTTCTTAACTTGATGTCAGTCGAAGTTTTGGACCATTTCGCGGCCCCCCGACAAGGCAACCACGGCGCACAGTTTGGGAATCACTGGTCTACGTTCAAATAAAGGCGTGAACAAATGCACGAGAAATACTTCAGAAAATGCTGAATTAATTGCTATAGTCACATGTCAGTATTATACTGTCGACATATTCTATTTGATAAATTCATGAGCCAAGTTTGCGAAATCACAAATCTGATCAGAAAATGTTCTGGCGCTTGTACTTAGAATGTGTGTAGTACGCGCAATACAACAAGCGAAGCGAAGGCTTCCGTTGTCAAAAGAACTATACAAAAACAAGGAACATGCGTTAAAACTAAATTAAAAAAGCTCAGACTTTAATCCATGTTATGTGAGTTAACCATGGGTTCATACATTAGTGAGAAAGTGCATGTATATTGAAAGGCATTAAAAGTACCATGTTGCAGAGGATCAATTGTAACTTTTTGCTCTTCTTCCAGTTTCCTTAGTTTCCAGTTAACTTAACTATCATTCGAATTTAGCTGCCCATGTACCTCGGATCCCACTGAACTATGTGCTAAAAACAAGTAGCAAACTAGCGTTGAAACTTCCCCTTCATGTTTTACGACGCTGTAAAATTAAATGCAACATGGGGTTCACGTGCGTTCCCTCATTTGGATGTTAGTCAATAAACCCCTGATTGCTTATGATTAGCCATATGATTTTTAGAACACTATTAGTAGTGTACCATGAGGCGTGAAATGAAGGTATTAGAAATGTAAGACTTGAGAGCTGATCTGTACAAACTAAACTTCACAAACATATTGTGACCCCTTACGGACTACTTTCGTAAGAAGTAAGGGAAACACTCGTTTTAAATACTTTAACCTGTTAAGGATAATTATGAAATGGCAGTATTTTTGTGAAAAAAATTGTATAGTTCACTTCGGAGTGCATACCTAAGAATATAGAACCAGAAAAAGCGAGAGTTATTGTTGTCCTACTGTAGATGTTTTGAGTTAGGCCTGTGAGGCTTTTTCTTGTTATGACAATAGATTTGGTCATTTTGAGTTCAATTTAATTTGTTATGATAGCTTGCCTGATAAGAAGTTAGCGAAAAAAATTGAAGAAGTTATCTGCTCAACTTTGGACAGGAGAAAATCGCAAAAATCGAGCCAGGTTTAACTTCACGGCAAAACCGAAGCAGTCAAGTGGACTCAACCAGTTTAATTTTGTTCAAAATGATGAAACAATAGTTAGTGTGATTCCTTTACAAATAAGATCTTTCGTAAGACATTAAGCTTAGTACTGTACAAATTATATCAGTCTGTAAGTGTTCTGAAACAGGACAATCGAATTCAAACGAGCCGGGACTTAACAAGTCCTGGCAGTCCATAAAGGGTTAAGAGTTTATTTTGAAATTAAAATGGTTTTAATGATTTTGTGCTTGCTTGCATTCAATTACGCAACACCTTATTTAATTGTCCATCTACTTTAGTATTGGTTGTCTGGTCCGAAGCCAACCAAATAAAGCGGCTTCCAGAGTACATACCTGTAAGTTTTCTTAAGGTCTTTCAACTCTACCATGCAGTCTCCTTGAAAAGCAGCACTATTGTTTTCTTTACGGCAAAATGTACGAACATTTTGTATCATTACTCCAAGTTCAAACTGGCCCTTGTACCTAACAGTTTGTACAATGGAGAGCCTTCTTCTTTTCACGTTTGTTCGGATGTATCTTTCGTTTTCTTGAAGTTCACACTAATATATTTAATAGCCAGAACACCACTACACAGAGTGAGCTTATTTTCATGCTATTGTTTTGTTTGCACACGGAATGTAAAATGAAAATTAGAAAAAACTGTCCAAACTGTCCCGACGTCCCAATACTTGTGACTAAGAATCAATCAATTTGGGGGTTCATGTTAAAAAAAACATAAGTACGTTACGAAAAAAGGTGGATGTCCAATAATTATTTGAGCGGATTATAAAATATCAGAATAAATTAAATTCACAACTTAATCAATATCCGACAAATTCATCGTCATTTTTCACACAATTCGCTTTTGGCATATTTGAATTGCAGCACCACTATATTTTATTAAGTCTTGTGTGAAACTCCTGTGGCGAATAAGTGTAAAAGTTTTTTCATCTGCATCTTACACTTAACCTAAAAAAAGGAAATGTATAATAAACATGACAGTGAAAAGAACATACATTCTTTCCCTGAACAAAACTGAATAATCATATATATATTATTACCTCTCTTTTAAGATTATTTTTCCTCAAATTGAACTTTTAATATATACATGTAACAGTACTTTGCTACACTCGTGGTTTCTTATAGCCTCCCATTATCTGCTGTTCAAAATTAATATGACCTTGCATTACAATCGACCCAGGTCCTCTGTTCATCAACTCATCACCGCCTTTGCTTATTTTTCAACCCCTGGTCTGAAAGAAAGTCTTCTGCGTCTTTCGTTATTGTACTCAGATTTTTGCTACTACTCTACGCTATTATACCATAGCACCTTCGTAAGTCGTTCACAAATGTCAGGCTACATTATAAAAGCCATCCTAGCTTTCAAGTCTGAGCGAAGTCTATGGAGGCGTCGCCAAGTGAAGGCTGGTTAGCTGCTGGGCGTACACCTTTTGGAGGAAAAATGGTTGTCGACATGAAAACACCCTGGACAAACTCCCAACTTTTGGAAACGGTATCGATGATTCAGTCTGTGCAATAGTTAAACTTAATTGTGTAACTCAAAAACGTTATACTCAGATTTACTTACAACATGAATTTTACTCATCAACACGCTTACGGGAGGCCGACATCCAACGCTGGCTACCCTGCTCAGGTTGAGTTACAAAGTAGTAAAGTACCTTTAAATGGAGTGGAGTTGGATTTGGAAAGAAGCTTGCACTACTTAAATCTCACAGAAATTCACCCAGTTCCTAGCAATACCGACAGTTTGCGCAAGCCTTCGACAGGAGCTTCCAATCTCTCTCCCCGAGTGGCCCAGCCTCAGCAACCAGCGTCGTTTCTCCAGCATACGCCTCAGTACAGTTGTCCATTACGATCTGCCAAGTCTGACATTCATCAAGTAACAACCCCATACTCTAGTTCTGCTGCACATGACACTGCCTACGCTGAGCAGTTGTACGCAAACTTACCGCGTGCCAATTCTGCTTTGTATTACGGTAACAATTACAGAGAAGCTCCTGGCAAAGCACCTAACGTGTCTCTGGAAGAGACAGAAGCCGTGTATGAAAACATTCAAACGTATCGTACTCCACCACCGTATGCAGAGACATACCGAGCATCCCTTGAAGCTCATTCACCAGTTCCCGTGACATACTCCTCAGCCAGCAGTACTGCTGACTATGCTAAGTATACATCGTATACACCTCCTCCGCCCCCACCAGTGATTTCCCCGTACTTAAATCAGGCGCAAGGACAGCCTTACCAATCACCGCTGTACGCAAAGCCGGAGCAAAGCGTTGAAACTTTGTCTATTACTGGCAAGACTCTTCCTGACTACCCTACCTATTCTGCTCCAATGCAGCCCCTTTCGAAAATAACGAGCAAAGGCAAAAGTCCTAGTAGCGAATCCAGTCTTAACGATCTAGGCAATACTCAGCTATCACCCAAAGCAGATTCAGTAACGACCAAAAACACTCCGGAAAACCGCAAATCGCCCGCTGTATTTAAAGGCTTGCTTCCAGTCCAGGTTACGCCGCCAAGGAACTCAGTACTTTGCACTTACTAGAAATTAAATACGCTGGTTATTACAGTGTCTTTATTTAGGGTCCGTCTGAGGCCGAGAAAAAAATTGATGCCCTAACACGAGAGCTTGAAGAGGAGCTAGAAAATCAAGAGGATGAAGGAGAATTCTTCGGTGAGCTTTCTAATCGACTCTCCTTTCGTATCGCAAAATGACGACAGTAATTCTTAATTATTTTTCAGGCGTGTGTTTCACATGTGGCGAGAAAATTACAGGCGCTAGTCAAGCTTGCCAAGCAATGGGCAATCTCTACCATACGGATTGCTTTGTTTGCTGCTCCTGTGGTCGGCCTTTGCGGGGCAAAGCCTTCTATAATGTCTTGGGCCGAGTATATTGTGAAGAAGATTATTTATACTCTGGCTTCCAGCAGACAGCAGAGAAGTGCGCAGTTTGTGGACATCTCATCATGGAAACGGTACTCATTTCTACTCCTCCATCGCTGACCGCAAATCAGTTGATTTACCCCGACACATCTAGTAATAATTTCACGACACTTTCCAGATACTTCAAGCCATGGGCAAATCATATCATCCTGGTTGTTTCCGATGTTGCGTGTGCAATGAGTGTCTGGACGGAGTTCCTTTTACGATTGATGCCGACAGTCGCATCTATTGTGTCAGTGATTACCACAGGTACCGCTAGAAACTCTTTAATATTTTTCTGGTTGGATTAACTGAGGTGTAACAACCAGTCTTCTGGATCTCCATCTGTGTCAGATCTTGTATCATTTGGATTACTTACGAGTTTCTCTCTGTTCGGTACGAACTAGTGAAATTTCAGCGTAATTATAAATGAATCAAAAACTCTTGGGTTCTCTTTGATCATTTAGTTGTAATTCGCTAAAAAATTTAAATATCAGTACTTAGACTTAGCTTATTTGGTCTTTCGTACCAACAAGTTTAAATTTTATCGTGGAACTAATCAACAACTTATTTCATAAAGCTCTAATCTATCCAAGTTTTCGTTGACATACTTTACCACTAGCAATTATTTACGAGGTAACGAGAGATCCGGCCTTGCAATTGATCAGATAGGATCTTCTTTGGAAAATTCGGGAATACTAGGAATAAAAGAAGTTGACATTAATTGGAACACGATGATTTTAAATGTGGACGCGACTTAACAAGTAAGAAACAATAAAAATACTATGTTCTATGTAGGATGTTTGCTCCCAAGTGTGCTTCTTGCGACCGGACCATTACGCCTGCGGAGGGCACGGAGGAGACGGTCAGGGTGGTCTCCATGAACAAGGACTACCACGTGGATTGCTACGTTTGCGAGGTGAGTGAGGAAGTCTTTTTTATCTTTTGTATATCAAGAAAAGTTTTATTAAGAAAAATTCTTCTTTTTAACGTTTATTCCACTTTATTAGAATTGCGGTATGCAATTAACTGACGAACCGGAGCGACGCTGCTATCCCTTGGGTGATCGGCTCTACTGTAAGGCTTGTCATTTGCAATTTGTATCGTAAGCAGTTCACGTTTGGAATGGTGTCAAACTTTCCTTGGACGCGGGCACAAGCGTCTCATTCTCCTTGTCTCTTCTGTCATGTTACCGTATGATAATCTTTTGATATTCGCAGTATTCTGTAAACCAACGAATGAACCAATGCTTTTTTATTTGCTATTGAAATGCAAATCCGGTCAACACTATTGCTGACACCATCAGCTATTTTATGTCGGAAAATTTTTATTTCAGTTGCCCAGAGCAATCGTTTTTACAATGAACCAGAGATGGATCTAGCTCTTTTTTCTCTTGGTTGCATTTCTTATTTTTGTTTGGACGATTTTTAGTACTTTTAAATTTCTTTTAGACATGAAGCTTTTTGAGTGTTTCGTCTTACTTTGCAGTTGTGATAAAAAATAAAGATTGACAGTCGTTAAGGAAGGTGTGAATTCAGCGAAAAACTAGCTTTAAAGCTTTGATAGGGATTTTTTTTATAGCTGCGACAATCCAGTCGTTTTAGCACATCTGGAGATGTGTAATTGGAGTGAAATGAGTGATAAGGAACCGGTAACTTCACCTTTAGCAAGTTTGAGGCTGTTAACCACTAAGAACTTCGTCGTTCGCAGTGCCGATTGTTTTTGTGATCCTAAGGGAAATTAAAATGCAAATTGACATTACAACGTCAAGTACGCTCGGACGCTACGGACTTGACCTGGACCTACGGTAGGATGCTTGCAGTCACAGTGAGGGCTGTAAACATGATTCCGGTCCGCGGTAGTTTCGTACATAATTTTGCTTTAAGAGTGGAGAATAAGCAAAATTCAAAGGATTTTATGAGCAATTCGAGGATTTTGTATATAATCAAACAAATGTGACGAAAGGTTTGGCTGTAGGTGTCGGACACGGTTATTTATGGGAGAGGTAACTCCTACATCGATCATTATTACAATCAATCACAGTTCATCACTGTCTCGTTTAAATCGTTAATTCGTTTATGGTTACGTGGCTGGGAATGGGGAAATGTACTTCAGCGGGTGGCGGGAGGGATAATGAACCATAATTTTGCACATTTGTTTGATCCTCTCTTTTTACGCAACACGGATCTCGTACGAAAGCCAGGGCATCCTTCAGGTACCTAAAGCTGGGCCATAATGTAGACGCCATTGTATCAGGGCTGTAAGAGAATCGATCCCGTAAATGAAAGTCGGATAACGTAGAAAAGAATTTAAGAGACAATTAGATGTGTTAATTTAATAGTTGTGTTTGTGTTTGAGTATAGATAGTTGCGAAACAGTTGTTTTCTTCATATATTAGTAATTTTATTTATTTGTGTTATTTCGCATTTTGAAACAAAATCACGATACGTTTTCAAAAAAGTGTGTCAATCACAGACGGGCAAGTCTCATCGCGTTGCTTTCTTATTTCCTTTGCCTTTGCCTTCTTGACAGACAGATAAATGAACCCCATGCTGGATAATCCGGGAAATCAGACCCGTAGCCAGGGAGGAGGTTAGGGGTGACCCCCTCCCCCCGAAATTTTTATTTTATAATGGTGAAGATAGCTGAAACCCAAATGTCCAATAAAATTGCATATTGACCCCTTCCTCCCCCCACACCCTCTAACCGGAATCCTGACTAAGGGCCTGCGGGAAATAGGGTCTATACATGTAATACCAATTGTAATTCGTGAAGCAGATTTTAAAAAATGTAGTACCGTAAAAGCCTTCTTATTTAATCTTACTTCAGCGAACCGAAATTCAGGGGGGAAAAATCCGTTAAACCGTTGTCTTGATAAAAATTGTAGTACAGTGGTACCCGGTATAGCGAAAAACTTGTACAGAGAACTCGCGAGCGGGCGAAAAAATGAATTGCACAACGAACTGCTTCTTGCAACGAAACGCTTTGAATGAACAAAAAAGTTTTTAACGTTGGTGGTTTCGTGTCCCAGTCTGCACGCATGCATTACAGACGAGAACTCGGCTTGCCCACGCCAGTCAGTTTCTAAGAAATAGCCTGCTTGCGTATATCTGTTTGATTACCTAGTTTTAGTTATATTTTTTCCCGATTATAAGTGGTGCTTAAATGGCACCGGAGAGCTATAAGAACAACAGAAAGATATTTCTTCTGACGAACAAGTGGGTGAGCGCACTGATTCCCCTACGCTTCCCGCAGATGTGAACGAATTTTCTACGCAATGGGAAAAATTCAAGTCCAAGCAAAAATGTGGCACCTAAATCAAGTTGAAGCGAACAGATGTTTACACATATTTAACAACAATGTCTTGCACTTCTCCAGAACGGTATTAAAGAAGAAACAAGCAAGCAACATTAGAACGGATTAATCCAATCAGAGCTGGACATGGAAACCAAGGTTGATGTCTGAGAGGTAAATATATCGAAAATTTATGTAAGTTAAGAGTGGTTTCGAGAGCTACAAATTGAACAAAATTACTAATATTACTAATTGAACATAATTACTGAACAAAATATTGATTACTACATGTTTAAAGTATATATTTTTACAGTCAGTATATTTTTAGTCTTTTTCCGATTTTTAAATCCACTTTTGATTTCGATCTGGGATCAAGAACGGATTAAAATGATTTCTATTGAATCTTATGGGAAAGAGCTTTTTTTGTAATGAACGCTACTTAAACCGAACGCCTTCCAAGAACGGATTAGGTTCGTTAAGCGATGTACCACTGTACTTGTCAACAGGGATTGAGTGACACCAAACTTGCTCAGAAAGAAAAGCAGAACTCTGAGATCAATTCGCTTAAGAAATTGGTTATTATTGCACTCCTTTTTTCACTGTAACTGCTGTTATTATTTCGCGTTAACCAGCTTTTCGGTTATGCAACCCAAGGTCCCATAAACGTACTATGGTACGTGTACAATATATAATCGCCTACTAAGCATTTGTTATTTAACTAATAACTGTCACTTACAATATTAGGTCACTTACGGTGTTGCTTTCAACTTTCAATTTACTGTTCAATAACGTTCGTGTTTGTGTTTCATCGGTACTGCTTTATTTATGCCTGTTGCTAAATTTTCAATGGCTAGGACATTCTGTTGCCACTTGTTCCACTTGTGAGTCTATGCTTTCAGTCCAAGTATTGAATATAAGGAAATACAGCTAGAAAACAGTGACGAACCGGAATTAAAATTTATGAAAGGGAAAAATTTGACGAAAGCATGGGTTAAATAAGTGCGCTTCTACTGCATGTGTACAACTTCTTTAGTAATTATTTTCTAAGAACGTAGAAGTCAGAATTCTTATAAATGACCAGTTTTCCATTAAAAGTTAAAATCTTTGCACATCACGCGTAATTATTTCTTAAATTACCAAATCATCTTGTCTTTTGTTGAAGTTTAGTTTGTTTGGCTACGAGGTAAGCAGAGAACTGATTGGTGGGAGTAGTCGGATATTATTCATGGAATCTGACGAAACAGTTGGTTTGTCCATGTCGGATTGAGGAGATTCAGTGTATTTGCTTGAACTAAGCGCATCGCACGGTGTTGGCGGTTTTCAGGGTTATTTCATCTTTTCCTTGTACCCAAGAGCAATTTTCTTTTTTTTAAAAAAAAAGAAAAAAGAGGTAGTTAGAAACTTATTTAGTTACGATATACCTGCGCTCCCGTAAGGTTGCGTTACTTAGCCATCCAAAAACATAATAAGGCCTCTTGTTAGGGGCTTGAGCTTTGTTCTCGCTCTCGCGGTAAGAAAAAACGTTGCGGAGGCTTATTAGACCCTACTTGTCTAGGTGGAAGAGCGATTAATATGTTGAGCACGAAGCGCAACGAATGCTGGTGCCAAATTCCTGGAAAAGTAGGGAACAGTTGCACAGAATTTACGTGAATCACGGCTATGCAAATGAAGAAAATAGTTACTACTTTGCGTAGTAACTTAATTTTTACCAAGTCCTTGTCATTTTTACTGATTTTACAGTCAACAATTTCCGTATCAACGGAACTTTAAATGGAAGTCTTATATCTAGACAAGGCAGTTCGAAATAAAATATTATTCACTTTATGTAATGTGATGTAATAATGTATATTATTTCATATATTCTAGATTACTTACGTCAATAATTGGAAGATTTGTGCAACGGCAATTTGTACAGGTATAAGGAAGTTGGCTTGCACAGGACTGATTTCTTCTTGGGAGTCAAGTCATTGTGTTGGCTTCCACAGTTTTGCACAATCTTTTTTATGGAGAGCTGCGGCATGCTTTTGGGACTTGTTGGGTTCAGTTAAGCTTATACGGTAACGTTAACCGAATTTGACATTGGGGATGACTAGTTTTGACAAGAAATATTCCCCGATTCCTGTTACGTTTCTTTATAGAGCATCGTCTCCTCACCGTTCCTCCTTCGCCGCCCACCTTTCTCCCTCATCCTGCTTCTTTTGTTTTTCATACCTTGAAAGCAGGTTGAGGGGCTACGCATTCTGCCAGAAGACGTTTATGAAGCCCGTGGAAAAGAAGCAGGAAAAAAGATGAGGCAGCGAGAGATGGCTAGTGTTAAAGGGAAAACAGGGCCGAAACTGAGTTGATGGGGGTGCTATAAAAAATATAAATTCAGAATCTTACTTTTCTTTCAAGTGCCTTTCTCGCCGCCGCCTCCGCTTGTTGCTGATGGTAGCGGACAGCCATAAAAGCAACCTCCCTGACAGGCACGTTGCTGTTTGGCATTTCGTAACAGTCGAGCAAAACAAATGCCTACTTTTGTGCACAATTCAATCGCTGTCCCCTTATGGTTTCAAACCCTGTGACAAGATATTCATACTATTAAAATAAAATTGATGATCTAGAGTTCAACTAATTGGCATGTTTATTGATTGGATATCCAGATACTACGGCTTCAGTTTTGTCAGTTTGAATCAAGTTGATAGGGAAAGTCGATTTGTGTTTAATGTAAACTTGGTCCCCATGTTTTTGTACAATTGGTCATGAAACAAGACCGAGCCACAGAGTATCTCTTACCCCTGTACGCCGTGTTAAGATGTTCTAGTTGTAAAACTCTCCCACGTTTTCCTGGCGTGGCTATCTCCCACAACTGGTATATGCCATATCTCTCACAATATACTGTCGTAAAATAAAAGTAGTATGAAGGAAAAGGGGGAATGTCAGGGTCTTTCGTTTCTTTTTAATTTCCCCTGTGCCCGAGCGCCGCCTTCTTCTGCCTACGCGTTCCTGCTATGCGCGTGGTTTTGGTCTTCCACCGAATGCCTCGGGAAGCGACGATCTCACAGGCATCTTATAGAGGAAGAAGGGGGCTATTACGTTTTCGACACGCAGCTATTACCGCAAAGTCGTCATTTACTACGTGGTAGGATAATAGTTAGTTTTCTTAGCAGATTTGGAATTTTTGAGGTCCCCATCTTATTTTTCGTCAGTAACTAATTATCGAGATTTTTTCCCCTTTTTATTGTTGGTTTGCCTTGTGTATTACTACGAAGATGACGAGCACTGCTCCGTCGTTACGTGGAAGGGGAAATCACTGTAATTGAAAAAGTAGATTTTTTGCCGTTCGGTTTTACCATTCAACGATATCGTGGATGTAGAGGTACGTTTGTGAGTTCCCGGTTTGAGAAATTTTGCACAGGAGTACAAAGTACTTTCCGAAAGGAGTAAATACTTCTTTCGTTTTTAAATGGCTTTTTTTTTAAAGGTTCATTGTATTCCCAAAGTTATACGTCAAGGTTAGTTGAAAGAAATATGTGAATATTAAAATAATTAAAATCAATTTTTGCAAAAATAGTCTGCTTCTGTATTGTCATAAGAACCGTACTGAGAGACAAAAGTGTGAGTTGTAGTTTTTTAGGTAAAGAAACAACTGATCCTAAACTTTCACATGAGAACGAGCTTTTGGGCACAACTTCAAGGAAGGATAGGGTTTTTGTAACCGTTTTTGACAATGTCTTTGAAAATTTGTGTGTAGGCTTTGTAGGCAGGTCTTCCGTAGTAAGATTCACGTGAGGATTGAACAAATGGTAAAAAATAACAAAACAAATCTCGAGTCAATATAAATAAGGACTGAGAGTGTTTGGGCGATTGAGCAAACATTTGTTTCAAGGGACAAACCAAAGTAACACCATTAACAGGACTTCGCGTACTTTCTTGGAAGGGCTCATAATCACTCGAAGTAAATTATTTTACAACTTCTTCGTTTTCTTTGTAAACAGATACAACTCTTCTTCCTGTCCCTGTCTTTCTACACCCACAATACAAATGGCCTCCGAAAAGAACATAAGGAAGTTGGGTAATGAATGAACACAATTAGCAAGTCGTTCCTATAACATGCAATCACATCGAACAAGGAATGATAATGAGCTTTAATATCATCGTGTGCCCATGACAAGGAGCCGAGCCGGTTTAAAAAGTCAAAAATTGGGGACTGGGCTAAACGCTGCTCGCTAGTTGAGTTGACATTCCGAAAAGGTAGAATACATGCATAAGTGTACATGGGGCGAAATTATTCACTTGTTTGCTCCTTTCCCACTGGAGGTATTTTTGGCACCGCAATGCTTTCGTTTTTGAAAACGCAAAGTCAGCGGGACAACAAACATTGAAAAAAAAAAGAAAAAAAAAGTAACGCGCACGTAAGTACCTTCCCAATAAATTTTGCATGCAACTCACTTTTATTTTTGTTCTAAGTACTAAATAATCTTTTTTTACATACTGGCACATAGCGGTATTGATATCAATGTGTCATCATCCCTGGCTCTGATTCATCTAATATAATTAACACAGACTATATAGAACACTGGTCCGTCTGTTATCACCGGTTAAATTATTTTTTAATGTGATGGCACTTTCTTAACCACTTTATTGTTTGTGATATTCCTTCATGGATCCCTGGCACCAGTCGTTTGAAGCGAATTACCGTGGGGAAGGGGTTTGAAAAGAAATGTCGCTGGCTTCCTGAAAGGGGACATCTTCAGCGGACAGACTTCTGGCCAGCATCTCTGAGGGCCGGTTACGTGTCCGTCGACCTCGGGAGCGTCCCGTTGGCGGTAACGCCAGTTGCACGGTGGTAGCAGGGAGACTCGCAGAGTCCTCCATCGTCTCAGAAGGGCCAGTGTCAGTACTAAGATAATGAACCTGGGGAGTACTCCCTCCAGCTGTCCCGGTTTCGCCTCGGCTATGCGTTCGTAAATGGCGGGTGATCATATCACGCCTGCAGGCAGCATAGGGGCACTGGGGGCAACGGTAAGGCTTTTCTCCAGTGTGCGTTCGCTGGTGGGTGCTCAGGTGATCCGAGCGGGAGAAGACTTGCCCACAGACGCGACATGTGTAGGGCTTGAGTCCCGTGTGCAACCGCATGTGCCTAGTGAGCATGTCACTACGAGCGAAGGGTCGATGACATATATCGCAGAGGTACGCTCGGGTCACGGCCGATTCCAGGGAATTTCTGCTTTTGCTTTTATGGCGGGAAGCCATGTGCTTGGCCAGGCGGTCATGTAAGGCGAACATTTGACCACAAATGGGACAAACGCAAGCAACTTCCATTCCGACCAATGGTCCGGTAGGAGTCACTCCACTAGAGGACGTCAGAGGACTTTCTGTATCGGTCCCCGCAGCCACAACAGTAGGCAGCCTAGCGGTAGCGGGGGGCGATTCCGTATCATCACGTGTACTGACGCTGCTCCTGGGTGTGCCTGATGAAGACAAAGAAGAGACGCCCGGACTGGGTGGTACTCGAAGTACGGGGCTCCTGGAAGGAGTAGAGGCGTTAGGAGAAGAAAGAAAGGAGGTGGTGGTCGTTGGGGAGAGCCACGTATAAGGTCCTAACGTAGTGAGACCGGGGCTTTCCGAACTCGTTGAGCTAGTAGAACGGCGAAGGGATAGGTCCAAAGGCGAATCCTGAGTACCAGGCGAAGAAGGGTCCGATTCTAAGGATCCTCCTTTGTTGCAGGCTAAGAGTGGTGCGGGTTTGTTCTTAGCCACAGGGGTAGCTAATCGGCCCCGGGCTCCGCTATGCAATGGTTGATGTTGAGGTAATAGCGTAGCATCGTACCAGGTCTGAAGATCAGAGTCCGAATGCGCCCTGCGACGCGACAAATCTTCCATGTAGCGTGCCTGAAGTAAAAATTCCAGACTATGGAGCGGAGAAGCTGCTGGGAACGTCATGCCCGTGGAAAAACCCTGACTGGTGAGAAGGGGGGTATTGGGGGTAGCCGGTGATAAAGGGGAAGGTGGAAGGCCCGGAGAGGAAGTATGTATATGACGATGGCAGTCGGGTGATTCCATATGATCTTGGAATGTGGAAGGGAAGCATTTTTTACAGTGATAGGCAGGAGCGCTATGGTTGCTCCCGGGCGTCAAACACATGGTGGATTGACCTCGCGGTGTGGAAGTTTCAGCTCGCACTGTGTCCTCGTCTTCCGCGGAGTCCTTAAGCCGCAAAGGGCTAAAAGATATACAGGGTGAATCCGCGGTTCCACTCGGACTCAAAGGCGACCGTTCTGAGGAGATGGAGTGTGGACTGAAGACATCTTCTTCGCTGAGATCATCTCCTGCCACGTTCTCCTCTTCTTCGGAAATGGCACCATAATAATAGCGTTCTTGGTCAATGCTGTCAAAACGAAAAATTTTGCTTTGCACCCGTGGTGTCACAAAACGCTCGCGACTGTCACACATCGTGTCAACCATGCTGTTATTATTGTTGGCACTCGTTGATGTGAGTACACTTGCCGCACTGCCATCCATCGTGGCTAGACTTGTACTAACGGTAAGTGCGGATTCTTCCATATTCTCGTTGGGGGAATCCCAAATTCTCGAGTCCAAACCAGGCAAAAGTGCTTGAATACGAACTAAATCAGGTAAAGCCCTGTCTGCTTTGATGGATTGGGGCACCTTTTTCTTCAGCTGATGAGAGGTTGGATTCGCGAGCTGGAACACGTCCGTCGACGAGTCGAACGATTTGCCGTGTCCGCTAAAGACAGCCACCTGACTCGCAATTTTATCCAGCACTCTATCTAATCGTTGGCGTTTGCGCTGCGCTATGGGAACGCTCTTCGGGAGGGCTGGCGGTAGCGGAGCGTTTCGGATGCCACGACGTCGGTCTTTACTGCTGCTATCCCCCGCCATGCCCGATTCTGTTTGCGTCTCCGCCATGACAATCTTAGGCTGGAGCGGGGATGGAGGATCGTGGGAAGGTGGAATGTATGGAAAGGCCCCTAGCCACCGGGGAGATGTGGTGACGTCACGTTCAGCGGGAAAGTACGCAAGTGGAGATGCTGCTTGAGGGTTGCCCAGGTTATAAGCAGCGTGGGCGGATCGACGACAATCTACCTCGCTATCGGCGTCATCACCAACTTTGCCGCGTAGATCTTTTTTATTCTTTTTTTTTTACACACAGAATTGGCGTATGTATGGCCTCATGCGTCCTTGCGTCTCGTCTCTAAATCTTCGGTAACGACGTGGGTGTTTTGTTTGGTGACGTAGATCGATCCTAAAAGATGTAAAACAGTGAAATCAAATACGGTGTTCATAATCAACTTAAGGAATTTATTTATCTTGTTAAATATAGTTTGCGAGTCGTTACGTTTACTGAACTCCCACTATTACAAAATAAGTCGCGATTAAGTTAAATAAAAAGGCAAAAAATCGCTACAACAAGGAGTCCAGACAGTGCGTTCTACTAACGGTAATATTCCCATTGCAACCATCTGTCAATAAATAAAGTGACACTACGACCAATACTCCTTAAGTGATGGTATTGATTCTAATCGGCCGATAGGCAATTCATTTTGGTAATGATTCTGAACATTCTTCTTCGGGAAAAAAACAAGGTTTTCATTCGATCTGCTTTTTGAGCTCCGCATTCTAGTTCTCTCTGACCTCTTTTTTATTTGTTATGAGACGGATTGGTAAACCCTAGAAAATCTAGATATCGAGAAACTTGCGATGTAAAGAGTGTAATAATTAAGAGAAGAGAGTTGTAATTGAAACTCATTTTAATCGGGCTTTCAATACATTGAGAACACCGAAACACCTTTACCTTTCCTAGCGATAGGTGTGAACGGAGCTGCGAAGGGGTGAGGTGAAACGGGGCGCACATTGCTCGTGGACGCCAGCACCTGGTGTCCTAGCGACGCCATGACGTCAAAAGGCGGGCAAATCAATACCCACAACACGGTGACCTTGGATGCCCAGGAGGAGCAGTTTGTACACCGGCATTTTATTTTTTGTTGCGCAAAAAAAAATGAAGCAGGAAAATCGGAAGTTAGGCATTTCAAGCTTGCCAAAACCCGTTGACAGTTAACACGTGAGTAATTGCAGTCCTTAGATTTTCGCAGTTCCATAAAAGAGCTTCGTTAATAGTGTATTCTATATACTGACAATTTCTTTGCTATTGTCCTACTTCCGCGGGGATACAAACTTACATTTGACTCAACTGAGGGTGTGTGCTAATCCTATACATCGTTTTACGTTCCTACACAAGATCCGTCAAGTCCAATCCTCTGTCCATGACTTCGCGCGAGACAACAGTTATGCATCTAAGCATAACCTAGCCCAATATTCTCCCTGAAATCGGATCTAGATGTGCACTTTAACTAATATTCGTGTCTTTTGTTCATTTTTTATTTTACCCTTCTGTGTAATTCCTCGTGCAGTTCTCGTCACCTTTTACAGAAACCGTGTATGTTGTCCAGGTCAAATATTAAGTTGGAGCTCAAAATTGTCAAGGGATAAAAATGTAAAATACGAGAGTCATTCTTTGAAATATTTCATACAGGTCAATTGTATAGTTTACTTTTGTACATCATTAACGGAATAAATAATTATGAGTACCAGTTTCAAGGTGCTTGGCGTCACTATCTTCGACATTACGCACACTGACATTGTGCAACATGCCACTATTCAGCGAAGCTATTTTATAACGGTGGGAAAAGTTTTAATGTCAAGAGTGGAAGACCGAGACCGTTAAGACCTTGGTTGACCTTTGTTGCTCGCGGACGCGTTGTCTTTGGGTGTGCATGCGGAAATTCTTCTGGGCACGAGGGAAATTTGGAACTGGGCGCTGAGGGAAAAGTGTGTTCGTATTCTTTTATTTCTATAGTACTAAGCAAACAACTCAAACTCCTTGCCCCTTCGTCAGCCGCAGTGGCAAAAAGAATGTGTTTATCAGGCAAAAGAAACCCGACCTTGGCTCTCATGATGCGATCGAGACGCGATTCTAGCCTCTTCACCGCCCCCGCGACCTCGTGTTATCAGTTTTATTGACAAACGGACTTTGGGCTCCCTTGACGAAAAAAAAAAAAACAACAGAAAATAAAAAGAAAAGACATATACGTCACTCTAGGTTTTCTTCATACAAAGTGACGTAATGGATTTTAACGTGTTTTATTGTAGTTAATTTTACGTGCAATTAAGTTTAAAAGCTTGCACTGTATCGACAGTGACTGCTTTTGTACATTTGTGTGTACTAACGGCCTCGACCTTGCCAAGGCCGTCACACGAATAACTAACAACCACTGGCTTTTCCTTTGGCTCTGCGCAACTTCTACATGAGTACCTTATAGTAGAACACATTATCATTCGCAAGGGAGAAGGGGTTGCTGGTACTACCTGTAGCAATCTGAATGTCCAGCAAATGTTGTAAAACAACTTCCCTTGTGCTACCCTCAAGCTTAAAACTCAGAAGAGCAACAAGTTCTTGTTGAATCTTGCTTAGTAACTCAATCATCGTGTTAATGTGTGCCTATAGACGGACATGAGTTTGGTAAAATTATGTGCAAAAAGATAATTTCTTTTAATACGGTATCTATAGAACATCCAATTTTATGAAACAGCAGAAACATTGATTGTTCCACGCAGGCTACACACTTAAATTGAACAGTGAAGTAAATCATCACAACAATAAATATCTGCCCACGCAAAGCTCCCACAAGTCTCCTATTTTTACATGGCCGGATGGTGTCATCTCGAGAGTTTTGAAATTCCGCGAGTGGATGAAGGGCAGTGTGTATCGAGACTGACTTGTGACTGCCAAACCGAAGCGAGAGCCGGCAGACGCGCAGAGTATCATTAAATAGATCTAAGGACCAGTGGGAGCAAGTGTGGGCAAAAAAGAAAGTTTGTGTCAGCTATACAGCCCACGCAGATACGCAGACGCATAGCCGACATTAGTTTTCGTATTTTTAGCGCCAAATCCAACACGACTCACGTAACCTAACCGGGGCTACGAGCGCAACGAAAATCTAACTATTTCGCAGCTACACGCGATTTCGCACCAAGAACCATTGCCGAGAAGAACTGCGGATGAATGACACTTACTTGTCGACGAAGCAGTTGTTGTCATGTGGCTAAAATTGAGCTCGTGCGAATTGGTCACTGTCTTGAGTTGTCTTCGGATGTTAGCACACGTTTCACAACTGTACACTCACATGCACACTGGCACTTATCCGCTATCCCAACGTCATTGCGAGCACGAGCAGAATAGGTTTCGCACAAATATATCAAGCATGTCGAGCACAAATGTCCAATGTAGTTTATTCTCAAGCTATGTCAGAATGTTTGTCTGCTTGAAACTTTCAGGAGAGTAGTGTCCAGGACGACGATCGGCACACCAGTAGCAGAGACCTGGGTGGCGCGGGCGGTATTTTAAAGCAGTGCTCCGTACCCCACCACCGGGCGAACCTGAAATGCTCCCAGTTAAAGCAAAGCTGCCGTAGATCGCGAGGCCCCGAACTATAGTAGTAGGACGGACAGCAACACAGGAGTAGGAGTAGCTCTTTTCTCCTATGTTGTTCCCTTTGGGCTTTCCCCGCCACGGCCATGGCTTGGGCCATCAGGCCAAGCTATAAACGACCTTTGGAAAATGTAGCATGCGGGAATGGTATATAAAATTGATAAGGGAGGGACAAAAGCCTCCTAGTCTAAAGGAACTTTATCCTTTTACATGCCGTCTCTTTCCTGAACACCTCTTTTTTACCAACTTTAATAGCGTGTTCGGGATCATCGCTGAAAAATCTTTAGCTTCGTTCTAAGCTTCTTTTTGGCAACTTCATTTGTAAAATTCTCACCCTTTCAGTTCAGTCTGAAGACCGTTTGCTTTCATGTAACAACGTACCACATAGATTATGCTAAAGTGCTTGCACATGTATCTCAAAGAAGTGTCTCTTAAATGGAGAAAGTACTTGGCTCTAAATATGAAATTTTTTATGCTGTTTTCTCATTTGTATTATAGTACTTGCTCAGTAGACTACAAAACGGTATTTCTCATGCCTGTTAATGTTTCCTGAAAGTATTTTTACATTCCTTTTATTGGAATAGTTTTTGCGTGCTCGCCATGCGTTGCGCTGTTTTAGAATCATTATAAAGTGTGTGGTGTGATAGCTTTTGCAGTACAGGTGGGCGGTGGCGGAATTTTTGATTCTGCTCGCGTGTAAAGCAAGCAGCAGGCCAAAAAACTGAAAAAGTGAACGATCCACCTTCTCCAAGTGCAGCGATTTATGGAGTAAGTGGCCGGCATGCCAAAAGAAAAAGGAGTTTCGAGATCCAAATCTTCTGATTATGGCCGGTGCCAAAGCCCAGACTTGTTACGAACGGAGAGAAATGGAAAATAATATTCGTAAAAAAGTTGAACCAAGTCAGCTCCGCAAGAGAAAAAGAGAGAGTTGCGCGAGGTTTCCAAGGGAGAATCGATACATTATTTGGACATTACCTCATTTATATCAAACTCTGGGAGTATGCTAAGGACTTTTTAACAAGAAGCGACTTCCTTAACGACACCTGCGAGGTTCCGTCATTAGAAATTAAGGGTTACCTATTTATTACTACTGGGAGGGAATGCAATGTACCAACAGTTCAAAACTCTTAAGAAAAGGACAGAGAAGAATTCTCGACAAGACAGGATTGGAGACGGTAAGGGTGGTGATGGGGAGAAGGGAAGAGAGAGAAAAACCAAGTCCAAGACTTGGTGTGCAAGTTATGAAGCTCGAACTTGTTTGCACCTCATTTGCATACGCCGTGGGGTCAGTAGATTCTTGTGACAGGTGGGGGCGGAGAATCTGTCCTTAGCTGCCCATTTCGCTTCTCTCTGTATACGCCAGCCCGACATTTTTTCCAACTTTTCTATAGGAAAGTTTCATATGCGCTGCTTTCATATACAGCATATACATGCATACTTACTTACGCACAGAAGTCCCACGATCCTCCCATCATCTGCCCAGGTACCGCTACCTTTTTCGTGAGGCCGCAAGGTATCACAGGGACGTTAATGATGGCTTCTTGTTGCCTGGCGTTACTACCGATGAGCAGCTCCTTTTGGCTGGCTTGGCGGGATTTTGCTCACTTCTGGCTGCCAGCAAGCGTCACTACGCAACGTTCAGACAACCCAAGCAAAAACTGACTATACCAACCAGGCATGCCAAATTTGCAACATTTCGGGCATTTACCCAGTCTTCAATTATGGTTAAAACTCCCGGAAAAGCTCTTTCTTTCGCCCCCACGACTATGCTTCGGAGGCGGACCCTTTGACATTCTTTCGTATCTTTCAAAGGGCAAATCATAAATGTGTGTATATGAGATAAGAAAGGACAAGTTATGCTCAGTTGCTGATGGCAAGGGCCAAATGTAAATTGACCTTCCTTAAGGCATTTGGTTGGTCATTTTTGTTGGTACCTTCCAACTTCGCCGAGGATAACACATGGATGCAGGCGGGAAGCGGTAATCTCTTCTCGAGTCCCGCAACGGTCCTCTGTGTCCGTCTCCCACGTATACCTGTCTTGTTCTTCTTATGTAGATATAAAATCCGCCCCAACTCGCAGCTCCCCCAGATTCTTTTCTTCTTTGGTTCTCGCTTTTCTATGTTTTCTGCTTTAGAATAAAAAATAGCCCTTTGAGAAAGAAAAAATGATGAAAGAAGCGCCTGGAAGGGAAATCAGAGCTAATTTAGGCTGGCTGGAGCCAGCAGGTAGCTTTCCTTGGAGGCGGTTGGTTATAAGACAACCGCCAGAGAAGAAACTCTACCTTCTTACAGTTTGCGACTCCACCAACGCTTCGTCATTGTCTGCACGGAGTCTAGCTCCCTATTAGAACGCCCAGATCATTCCTTCAGAGCTGCGTGCACCTGTGTACGACTTGTAAGAGAGAACCCTTTTTAGTAGAGCAGTATTTAGGAACAATGAAAAGTAAATCACGTAGAGCACTCAATGAATCGATTACGGTTCGAACTGAATGCGAGTTTACGTCCTTCACGATTATTATTATTCGTATTATTATTATATTTTTTTTTTTTTTGGGGGGGGGGGCTTTCTAAGATGAATCCTTTAAGCCTCAAGTGTTCTGTATTGAGAATCTTATATTAGAAACCTTAGAGAAATAAAAGACTGATTGCAACCGAGTTGGAGAAACAGGTTCAGACGCGTTTTTTTCATTGTAAGACATTTTGGCTTACGGAATAAAAAAAAAAATAAATAAAAAGTTTGATTAGGAGAGGTGGGCGCTTGAGCATGAAGGCTAGCGATACATTAATCTGCCCCGCGACATTATAAATCATACGCAGAACTACCTCTTTTTATGTTCTGGCTACACTGGATCGCTGGTGTTCCTTTTGTACGTGGAGAAACTTCACTGGTCAGCATCAAGCTCTGAAGGATGTGATCCTTGAAACTGCGATTATATCCCCTTCACCGGCCATTTCACACTTTTATGCATTCGTGAATGACTTGTTAAAGGTACTTTTCACGTCATTAACGCTTAGGAATATAGTGTAGTAGATTTTTCAATAAGAAGCGTGCTTTACAGGCGGAAGTCGAATGGGGACTCTCGCCAACCTCGAGAACTGTATTATTTATTTATTGATAAAGAGAGCTTTATAGAGGCTGGAGTATGTACGTCGGTGACATTTGAAGCAAGTGAGGGTGGAGACATGGGTGTATTACATCCGGATATTGGTTACGTATGAAAAGAAACAGTAGGAGGCGTTTATGTTTTAGCAGCAGGGAAGTTTTGCATTGTAAGTTTAGTATGAAGTTACTATCAATTAAAGCGGCGAAAAAAAAATCTCCTTCCCTTTTTGGCAGCCGGTCTTTTATTACAGTGTCCACCATCCAAGTTGACCTAAAAATTCTCCTGGGCGATACATTGTTATGCAAAGAGCATACGCACATCCTTCGCTTCCACACACAGACAACTTACGCAGTCATAAAAACGCAGAAAGAAAAGCAAGGAGACCAAAAGAGAGACAAGAGTGAGAGGCAGGTAAGCGAAACATGCTCACGCCCACTTTATATGCTTGGCCATCAACATTAACTCCCCAAGAAGTTGTGTTATTGTGGCGGTTGGGGAAAGGTAGCAAGTGCACTGGCAACGACCAGGCCCCCGCAACTCCTGGCAAGCTGACCCCTGAAGGCAGACGGTGTGGTGCGTTGACCATTTCACCTTTTACCGCAATTTTTTCTTCTGGGATGCTAGTGGGATTCAAGATCCAGAGGTTTTGTTCTTCTTGGCAGTGAAGAAACGGCCTTTTTCCTTATTCTTCAGACCTAATCCTCAAGCACTCAAATAGTTGTTACTGGCTAATGGCTTTTTGGGATCTAGTGCACTTAAAAAAGGTTTTCATGCGATGATGACGATCACAGTTTACATTGGTAATACAAATCTGTAGTTGAAGGTGTAAGTAAGAAAAGCTCTACAAGTCCCTCGTTAATAGCTAACCTGTAAATGTAAAATATTGACATTTATAATTCGTATGAGGTTCAGTTTGAAGATTTTTGACTTGGCTCGCTAATTTTGTCGTAGTTCGACACATGCATTGCCAATAGTTTTAGGATTTATGTGATTATTAGATAAAGTTTTAACCTATCTATCGCATAAACACCATAAGACCCTCCTTCTTTTGAATGTTTTTCCTTAGAACATAAACTGTTCTTGTTATTATGAATTTGTTGCTTGTAGTAAGAATTAAACACGTGTACAGATGCGGTAAAACAGCAGATCAATGGGTCTTTTTTTTAACTTAATTTCATTTTTTATGTTTCAGATAAATGTTGTTAAGGTCCACATTAAACTCATACTGTAAAATCCCCTTTCGTTTAAGGATTTTTAGGTGACGTCCCTATTAAATGAGCAATGGACTTTCTTGAATCTCCATTGCGTATGCAGGTCGCGCAAAGAGCGAACACAAGACAACCCATCCACCTACGTAAAAGGCATCCTTTTACGTTCATATGATTATAGGTTGCTTAGCTTTAGATTTGGTTTGAAGAAGATTCTAATCTTCCTTTTGGGAGTGCGTAAGCGGGCTATGCCGTGTATTATGGTGTTTCCTTAGCTGGACAAGATTCAAGCTTTGTTAAAAAGCGCATTCGTACATGCGTCTTGAAAAAGAAAGCCCAGAGGGGTGAGAGAGATGTTGGAGGTCGGACTATTTCTTGGGTAGTAGGAGTAGTAAGGAAAGCTACTGATGTGGTGGATGTCGAGAACTTAAGGAGGCTTTTTTTTCACCGAAGAAAAATCTGTCTCCACTCACGAAGACGTAAGACATAGCTCGTTTCAAAGGACACGACTTTACCACCTTAGTTAGCATGCAGTGGACATCCTCGGAGTGGAAACTATGAAACAGTATCTAGCCCACCGTGGCAGCCTCAGGATGCCTACAACTGAAATGTATCTAAACATGGCCAAAGGTTGTTTGTCCCTCCGTCGTCCTTTATATCATGGCGTTGCAAAATCTAGCCCAAGTTCTAGAAAGACGAAAGGCTTCACATGCTCTGAAACAAAAGGTCGGCAAGACACATACTGTCTTCTGTCCATAACTGAAAAGTGAAAGCATACAGCAACGGGTCGCGAGTAGACAAATGGGTCTTCTGTTCTTAGACGTTTCTCATGGGCTTATTCGCTTTGGTAATTTTCCAGTGGTCAATGCTAAATAGAATAACTAAAGCTATGTTCATTATACCAGTAGCACAGAGCTCCTGCACGACTTGAGGACTTGCGTGGGAATCTGCAAAACAAGAAACGTCAAATAAAAACAACTGGGGGAGTTTTGCCGGACAGAGCAACATCGCAGCAGCATCGCTGCTGAACGGAGTCGATAACTATCGCATCGCACGTTATGGGAAAGTTTCGCAGGTTTGAATACCAAGAATTATTCCCAGCTTCATATAGCTTCATCTGCGCAGGTAAAATTGATGCCTTATAGAACATCTCTTTCCACGTAGTGTACGTCGGATTACTGTGCGTGGGTATTTCCCACGTTAGAGAGATGTAGGGAGCACGTGAAGTCTTCTGCTCTGAAAATGCAAAGACTTGACCGTGAGAAGGTACTTTATTGTCACTCGTATAGGTAGAGATTTCTTCGTGTAATCTCGTCCTCCATGGAGCGTCGGAGGGTGAGTTTAATCACTGATTTGCTCAATGTAAAAGTTGAACCCCTCCGTCTCTAATAATACACCCGTGTGTGGGAACGTCAGGAGAGCATTTCATTCACCGTACAGAGCGTCCTCCGCTCACCCTATTTGTCGCATACAGGGTCCCTTGTAGGGGTTGCGCTGTTGTATCGCAATCCTAAGCCGTGTGAACCTCTGTGTAAAGGAACGTCGTAGGGTGAGGATAGGGGAGGTGGGGGTTTGGATAGGTGGGCCCGTTCTAGTGTGATGTTCTTCTTTTGAGTCACATTCAGGGGGAAGCTGTATGAAAAAGTTGGAACTATCGTTAAAGGTTATGGTGATGGGATGAGTATATGCGCTAGGTATGGCATCAGCGGCGTGATTTAAATCGCAGTACCTTTCCCAGCGGTGACTTCTTATTTCATAAAACGATGAGCGTGGGAGTTAGCTAGAGACAGCTTTTCATGTACATCTACCAGGTTTACACAGACTAAGTTCGACACAATCATTCGATCAGTGTATTGGCCGATTTTTTTTCTGAGCTGAGGAAAGGGTCATATGCTTGCGCTTCAGGGTTATTGCTCACTAAGCCTTTTCCTGGTCGATTAAACCTTAGAGCTGCCCCCCCCCCCCAAAAAAAAAAAAAAAAATAAAAAAAATAAAAAAAATAAACAATAAAAGTAAAGTAAAAGAAAGGTAGACGTGCAAAATGGATCTTCCTTTCGGTGTTGAAAATTTTGAAAGAATTTCGAAGTCGAATAGTTAAAAAACGGCTAATGCAATGATGTTGTCTAGTTTTCACGGAAGTAACGATGCTAAAAATGCGTAAAAAAGAAACGCTGCTTCTCTCCAAAACTGAAAGCTTGCTTTTAAAAAAAGTTCCAAGGTAAGTTCGAAGGCTATGTTATACTAAGGGTGACTATAGTATACAGCCCCGCGGGCCGAACTCGGCTAATGTCGCCACTTTATTTCGTCCATGAGTACCTTGTGAACTTACCATTGAAGTGCGTTTCTTATGACAGTTACATACAATAATACGCTAACCAGTTTATCTAACGACATAGATGAAGCTTCTTTAAAGCACTTTTATATACGGTTCTTTCTCTCTAGTATATGACATGATGAGTAGGCCTTCTGAATTTTCGGCTTACGTTCTTTGCAACTTTGACTTGTCCAATTCTGATGTCAGATGAACCGATTGCACCATCCATTTATTGCCAACTTGCTCTCCACTGAAAATATGAATTGCTATACCAGAAATGTCCTTTCTTTGTTTTCTGGGGGAGGGGGGGGGGGTCGCGGACATCTCTTGAAATGTTCTCTAAACTCGTCAAGTACATCAAAACGGAGCAAATAGCTCCCAAGTAGCACGCTTAAGTTTTCAAAACATAGTATATTCGTTCAAATTTACGTCATCCGTCTGTGGATTACGCTTATTATACGTCTGTTAAACGTTCTAATGTACTGTCTTCAAAGTCCATTCACGTACGTGTAAAGTACGTCTTCGTTTGGCATGTCAAAAAATACGTTATTTTAGTATTTTTTTTTTACTTTTTTTTTACTTTTTTGATAATTTGATTTGTACATACGTATAAAATAAAATATAATAGACGTTTATTTAACGTATTAAAACGGGCTATAGACACTTGTAATAGATATTTTTTCATCGTTTTCTTTACATCTTACGTATATCTATTACACGTTTTCACAGCGTATTTTTTCTTGACCTAACAAACGTTCATTTTTATGTTAATGCCCTCAAAACTTACATTTCCAAAAGTACGTCTAAAACCAAACGTCTAAGATATGTGTATTTTTTAGTCTGTGTGCTAATTTTAAAAGACTGGAAATAAATGTTAGTGACGTCTTTTGATTGATATCACTTCCGTACCCAGGGGATTATAGGGGTTCAATCCCCCCCCCGCCCCCCCCCCACACACGCACACTCCGAAATGTGAACTTTTTCATCTTAAGCATAGGCGACTGCTAAGGGGAAAAAAAATGGAACTAAATGAAGTCATGATATAAATAATAATACAGATTGACCTCGTCCCCCTCCCCGAACCAAAATCCCGGGTACAGCCCTGTTGACGCACACATTTTATCGAGTTACGCATTCCGGTCATTAACTAGTGATCATTCGCTCGAGTGTCTTTTGCATATGTTAACAGCTGTTTTGCTTTTTTTACTGTTTTTAAGGCGATAAAATGATTTCAGCGATTAGTTAAAGTTATTAAAAGCTACAATTATGAGTCAAGGCGTCAATCCACAGCATTTTACCCCGGCTTCTTTTTTTTATTTTTTATTTTTTTTTTTTTTTTTTTTTTTTTGCTCGTACGTTAATTATTTTCAACTAATACAGTCAAATCTCGTATTAACGTAGACACAGGGGAAGGAATATTTGTGCGTTATAGCCAATTGTACGTAATAACCGATATTGTCTAGAAATGTCTCAGAAATCAGTTTTATACTTTTATTTTCTGTCAATTTCTATTTTTCTGCGTTTCCTTTCAAGTGTTAATGGACGCCAGTCCGCAAAAGCAGCCTTAAGTGCCATTTAAAAAAAATCATATAAAATAAAGCACAGTCGAATCAACACAGTTTTCTACTGTTTTTATCTATATATGTGCTATAAATGGCCGGTGGGAGTGATTTGAGAATGGAAGAACCGGAAAGGCTTGTTTGTGGAGCCCTACTAAATTGTGGAACACTAGCTCGAGTAGCGTGATCTTGTGTTACATAAAGTTTCCTCTATAAGTTTCCACAAAGTTTCCATGTAAAATTACATAGGCGTTTCGCTGGGGCCTGTGGACCTTACACGCTACAGTTCGTTGTAACCAGTGTACGTTATGGCGAAATTTTACTGCAATGAATTTTTGGTACGCGAGAAACTGAAGTTTTTCTTTCATTAAAGAATATTCGCATCAGGGTCGCCTTTTTCAGGGTAGAGGAAAGGTTTAATTGTTTCCACCTGTGCAATTCGCGAAAAGAAATTATCGCCTGCAAATAGAGAAAATGGTCGCTGAAAAATTCGTTCGGAAATATCGGGACCGCAGTTAGGTGGCTTTGTTTCCTTAGCGCTGAATTGCAAGTAGCAAATTTTTGGGGTTGGTAGTTGGTTTATCATTAATACCTGAACATAATGAACGGAATTGATAATGGATAATTTCGCAAAGCAACATAATGAACGGAATTGTTAATGGATAATTTCTCAAAGCGTGCATCCGCCAACATTGGCGAATTCAACATAGTGTTTGACACCCGTGCGCTCTGCCGTCCTGCATCATTTCACGTTTAGCTGCGGGAATTGAAAAACGTTAGGGATCACCACATACAGTTGGTTTGATGCGTTTGAATAACAGAATATGGATTGCTGGAACGGTTACGACTGATACCGTGTGCGGCGTTGGACAACTTGAACCCCCAGAACAACACCGCCTGTGGAAACTCCCACCACCCCGACCCTCACCCTTCGACATTGCTCTACATCAAGGTTCACACGGCATGGGATTGTGATACAACAATGGTAAGCTCTACGTGAGAACATGTTTGTGACACATAAGGTGGGTGGGTTAAAAAAAAATGATATATGAATTTCTGCTTATTTCTATAAAGACTACATGCAAAGGAGATTTTGACAAATTATGATATAAGGCAACTTAGCAAATAGTTTTAATGTAACAGATGAAAACAGAATTCTAGGCTTTAAAACGCAAATCGTTAATAAAAAAACGACGAAGGAGCAAAAATCACAGGGGATTTTTTTATTTCCTTACTGTCCTTTCGGCTAAATAAAATAAATAATGCGGAGAAAATGTGTTAACAATATATTTGACAAAGTATGTAACAATGGGATAAGTGTTTATATGAACGTTTTTAGATGCATTAGTTTCCAGATAACTCGTGCATTCACTTACGTCATTTTTTGCCCTTTTTGTCTTATTTGCGAGGAAACGTTGATTTCTAGGATTGTTACTTTTTTAAAATGTAAAAAAATATAACATTTACAATCCTGAGCCCAACTTTGGCCTAGCAACGAAACCTAGGTACAACTCAAGTTTTTATGTATGGTGATCCCCCATTTCTGCGGTAGATCGGTTCCGCGAAAATATGGCGTAAACAGAAACGCGTAAACTGAGCAACGTTTAACGTGTGTAAGATCGGGATGCGTTCCGTGCCCTCAGAAGTTTATTCTTAATGAGTTACAAAAAAGTTTAGCAGAAAATTCTAATTTTAATTTATGTATACATAAAGGCTTGCCGGTTATGTCTGAGCAATTCTTAAACTGCTGTCGTTACTGGAATCCTTCAAAGGGTGTAGCAAACCACAGAAGTTAAATGCTGCCTATTCGACTTGGCTACGTCGGTCTTCTACTCCAGCGAATCTGCTTTAGTGCTTCGGAATTTCGTTTTTAGTTCCAAAATATTAATCCTTATGTCAGAGATAAAAAAAGTTCGTTTAATTTTGAGTCTAGAGCTTCGTATAACTTTTAGCAAAAATGTACCAAATTTCAGATCGCGTAAAACGAGACCACGTAAATGGGTGATCACTGTAGGAAATGGGAATAAGCCGTAAAGAAAAGTGGAGAATTTCCATGATACCCAGGGCTGTTTATATTTTATGTAGTTTTCTACTGGCATTTTTTAGCTCTCACAGAATCCTGTCAAGGCTTCAAACATTTTCCATGACAAGTGGCAAATAGCTTACACATTATGGTAGACCGATGATCAAAGAAGGTTTTTGCTTCGTTCGGGCAGAAAAAAAATCAATGGTCTTTTCGTGAAATGCAAAGAGCCTTGTGTTAGCCCTTTTTGCTTATTGGGTACGTGTGTGGGTTACTGCACTTTCAAAAAGATGTGCGCTGAGTTTTTCAGGGGTTAAGACTTGCTTAAAAGTCTCAACGGTACAGTACTTATGAATTGAAAGATTTGGGAGGTAGAGTAAGAATACGTGGAAGCTGGTGCATTCTGTATAATTTACACAGCATTACTGTCAAAAAATTTGAAAATACCGTTTGTCCTCAATTTAACAGACTGTACTAGCACGCCCTTTTTACATTTAATAAATATCCTAGAAGAGTATTGGAAAATAACCCTTGCGAAAAATGTAGTCAATGAGAATAAAAGCGCCTTCACGTCCCAGTATTTAAATCATTGCATTCACAGTCCAATACACTAACAGACGGTATCTACACAGACAGCAATATATTACATGCAAAATTACGGCAGTTTACATAATCTTGTGATAAAATTTGGTAAGTTCATTAATATATGGCAATTAACAAGACATAACGTCAAGGCACTAAAAGCCCGTATCAGATTCATACGCTTGGTTCTCTCTGCTGGAAGACGCTGTGTCAATGGGATCTTTCTTTTCAACTGCATCCTCATCAACGTGCTCTACATATTTATACCGGATCGCCAGCACCATGAATACGAGCATATCGAGGAACATGAGTCCAGCAAACAAGAAAAACTCCATTGACTGTGATGTTCATAAAAGACAAAGGTTTAGCTTAACGAAACACATGTCACAAATTGGAATTTACTTGTTTTTCAAATGCTTTAGCTTCAGCCACGATAATTACGATAATATTGCCGAAAGCTACAGTAAGGAGCCAAACCGCTTGCATTAAGGATCTCATCGACGGTGGTGCCTGTAAATAAAAATTTGCAGTTGTTATTCATGTTATGTTCATTGTTTGATTTTCTTTATTATTTTTCTTTCTGCGTACTCATATTTCTTACCTGAGTAAAAGAAAACTGAAGACCAGTAATGGAGAACATAACCTCTCCTACAGTTACGATGAAATACTGAGGAAGTAGCCAAAGCATATGCACGGAATTAGGCGGGGTCAAAACCGTCGTGTTCACAAACTAAGAAATCTCCACGTAAGTATTTGGAAAACAACTGATTAGCTAGTTCCTCAACAGTACTTACATTATATTCGGAACCATTCAAAGAACGTTGAGCTAAAACTAGATAAGAACCTCCAACTTTAATGTCCACGCTACCGGATCCATCCGTTCCATCTTCGACAGTTCCGTCACTTCGTATCACAGGCAAATAAACGGTATACCTAATGATTATTCGTTAGTCGCACGAAGCAAAAGTTATTTCATTTATTCGTCTTTCACCGGCCGGGTTCGACGGGTCGAGTGTGCGACTCTCCCACGCCAACTATATCCGTGGTCATATTTTCACTGATTGGAAACGAATAACTCTTAGTCGTGCTTTTCAAATGAATCTTTGCTTCCGTGAGAAAAGGTTGTCCAAGGTCGAAAATAACCCTAGAAGGACAAATTGTTACTAAAATGTACTATATTTCGGCGCCTTGTTTTCTATAAATACTTCAACAGCGGATCTCCCTTCGCTGTTTTTTCGAGCTCATTTGGTGTAGGCATTTGCGTAAGTTGTAGGGTTCCATTCCGTAGAGTAGCAAAGACAGAATGAGACTACAATAACACACTAATTAATTATACCTATTGTGAGGTTACAACTTTTACTTTGGTGCTTTTGGCGTTAATCATTGCTGACCATTCTGCGTTATGGACATTAACCTCTCGGCAGTTTTGTACGTCTTTAACGCGAGTCTGCATAGAGTATTTTCCCGCGACGATAGATCGTAAGACTAAAGTGTCGCGACCTGTGATGTCATATTCCTGATAGCTGCTCTGCCCTTCTTGTGACAGTTTTAGGTACAAGGAGCACGGTAGGCCATTGATTACATTTATTTCAGTTTCACCAGTTTTGGGAATTACAGCATAAGTTGGCTTAAATTGTCTTATTAGATTATAAAGAGATAGGCGATATGTGTAAATATTACCTCTAACTTCAGTTCGACTATTCCGGAAACAATGAAGGAGAATCCAGCAAGTATACCTCCTACGGTTATTCTCTGCAAAGGTGTTAACCAATTGCATTTGCTAAAAATCGGGTATACAAGTCGATCGAAAACGGGAACCAAAGCCAGGACCAGCAAAGGATTTGCTACTTGCATTTGATCAGGCTTGATGACATAACCAAAAATTTCACCATTCATTCTTCGGGCTTGGAAAGTCCACCGAGATCCCTGAAAGTGAATGAAATACTCGAATGAAACGAGGTAGAAACGTGAGAGAAAGTCCAGGAAAATTCCAGCATATAAAGTTATTATATCTTTGTTTAACAAATGTTCCCAGTGTTCGTTTCTTCAACATTGTAAAGAAGCACGTAAAATTTGAAATTCAACAGTATTAGGATTTCCATTCGTTTTCCAGCCGAATTCACACCCAAACGACACCTACTGGACATCATGATAGCTATACTTGGAATTTTCGTTCGAATTTTGCCGGGAATATCATTGCACTGCTCAAAATGGCATAATTTTAGTACTCATAATGAGCTTACCTGCTGATCCATCAATGCCCAGAACATTGGCAATGGTAGATAGAGCACCAAAACGTGCATCACAGTTTTGATGTCCGAGATAAGTCTTTCATTATATTTGTCGTTGGCATAATCAAGCCAATGCTCTTTTTTCCCGCCATTTCCTGTAATCTTGTTCTTCAAAGCCCGCTATAAAGTGGTAAGAAAAAGGGAAATTTCCAAAGTTAGCATTTACTAGATTTCGACTGAATTACTTACTCCAACACATTTCGAAACGTCCACAATAACATTTCCTTCCGGTTCTTTCACTTTGTACATTGGCTTGCCGCATACGAACAGTACTATTGCGAATAGTACTTGTGATTATGAAGATCGCTAAAAAAAATGTTTCGGACTTACCTACTGCAACAACCATCAAAATAGCAGGGACGCCGAATGCCAGAGGGAAGCATGTAGATTCCTCAAAGCATGAAACTTCACGTAGCATGGGAGTGAGAATGGTTGAAAGTAAGGAGCCCGCATTGATGGAAAAGTAAAAAATTGAGAAGAACTGGTCTAGTTGTTTGTTTTGTTGAGGCCGGACAAACTGATCGCCACCAAATGCAGAGACACAAGGTTTGATACCACCTGTACCCACTGCGATTACAAACAGGCCGAGCAAAGAAAACGCCCTACAATTTTAGGAAGCAAAAATTCATTATTCTCTTATCGTACGAATGGAGACTAATACTCACTCTCGAGGTAGCGTGTTTGGAATAGAAGATGCACTGAGCAGAACATTACCGATCGAATAGAGTATTGATAAGTAGAGAATTGTTCTAAAAACAGGAGAGGCTTCGAATTAGCTATGTTCAAATCAGCTTGAAAGTAGATGGTAGCAATAGACAAAAGCATGCGAGTGCTAACTCAATTGTAACAATAATACTGTCGAGCTCACATAACTTCCATTCGGTTGGTTTCCTAGCTCGCTGAACTTCAAGGTATGCTCAAGTCCCATGGCAATTCAATTTAAGCTCAATAAACACAGGCTAGATTTAAATCGACTCGCTTAACTTTACAAATCGCGTTTTTTTCATAGTCAGTGGCGCAGCCAGGGGGTAGGCCCGGCAGGCCCAGGCCTACCCCGAAATCCTTAAAAAAATTCTTGACTCCTCCTTTTCGCAATTGTAGCAGGTTTTACATTGAATTGCTTATATTTGTATCAGTACCGATTTTGTTATGCCGATGTCGTTTAGGGCTGGACTAGCTGGCCCCCCGCAAATAAAAATTTAGTTGAATTGAGGCAAATTGAGGGGCGTTTGAGTGTACAGGCCTACCCCGAAACAAATTACTAGCTGTGCCTCTGTTCATAGTGTTCTCATTCGCCGTGGGTATCTTTCAGTGGTAAATAATTCCAGTTAACTACTGCCCGCTATGTACAAAGACATGCACGAAGATTTTTTATGACATAAAAAAACTTTCACCTTTCACAACCCTCTATTTTCTGTTCGGTATTTTCCGATTTCCGAATCAGTTCTTGCATAGAAAGCGTGAAAAAAAATGTCTACGAAAAAATTTAATACAGTGGTACCCCTTTAACGAACGCACTGCATAGCGAACAGCTTGTACGACGAACTAGCGCGTGGGCGAAAAAATTACTCACACAACGAACTCCGCCTCTTGCAACGAACCGGTTTGAGTGAGCAAAAAGTTTTTAAAATTGGTGGTTTCGTTTCCCAGTCTGCACGCATGCATTACAGACGAGAACACGTTGGGTTCCCCACGCCAGTCAGCTGCTGACAAATAGCCTGTTTGCGTACCACTGTTTGGTTACCTAGTTTCAGTTAATTTTTTTTTCGATGGTGCTTAAATGGCACCAGAGAATTCTTTTAATAAGAACAGGAAGAAATTTCTTCAGACGAAGAGGTGGATGAGCGCACCGATTCTCATATGAAATGTTATCCTCTGAGAGAAGATCTGGACTCAAGTAACAATGGCTAAAAGTTTGATGTTGTTCAAGAAGTAATTTCAGAAAAAAAACTTTAGCTGTGAGGAAATAGGTGCTGCGGATAGCATTCTAGCTCGTTTAACTTTATTCTGACTGGTCTGTCGCGAATCTTCGAAGTTAAGCGAGTTCGACTGTAATAATTCACAAATAATAGATTATGACACACATTTTCAACGAATTTTTATAAGCTCTCAATTATTTTTTCATCTTGTTATTTAAGTAGCCTAAATGCTCAGCTTTTGTACATTTTTGTGCACTGGCACTGTAAGGCTTGGCCAATTGTTGATGACCTTTTTGAGTTCAGACGAGTTCAAATCTACAAACTGTTCAATCATGGTGATGTTACTTAAATATTGCGAACGTCTGTTAAATGGAGAACCTCATTCAAACTCTCACCTGTCACAAACATTGCCCTTCGCACTGCACTGACCAACCCAAACAGCGTGAGTTACCCAAACGTAATAATGGTGTCATTGTAGACCACGTTCTCCAACCCAGTAATGTAAAATTCCTATTATGTCAAACGCAGTCACTTCTCTGAGTGGGTCATGCGGAAATGTGCGAAATTCCACATGCGAAGCCGTTTTAGCACTAGCGACCTAAGGTTTATCAGCCGTTGTGGGCGTCAGCCGTAACAATTTCCGCATTGACGGCCGGGGTGTCGGTGTGTAGGAACCGCCATTTTTCGCGAGTGATGCTCATATGTCCAGATTATGTTCAGATTACTAATTTTACAGCTACTTTTCTTGGCAGGTTTTTGACCTTACATTGTGATTATTTCAGAAAAAATAAATGAAGTGCAATTATAGCGGCCAGAAATGCGATTTACATTATGTTATTACCTACTTGCACTCTATTTTTCAGTACCTCGCATATTCCTAACACTAGAAACTGCTGTTGGACTTTGTCAACTGACTTGCCAGCCACCCACTTGTCACAGCTGGTTAAAAGAATCGGAGTGCTACTGTATCCCGCGTAGTCAAAGGGTCCCTTGACTTGTGTGAGAAGTCTTTCCTTTGGCGCCATTGAAATAGACTCACGTTAGTTAAAAGGAGCTTTCTGATAAGTAATAACTGGGTAATATACAAAAGATCGTGGGAAACACTACGGTCCATTTATTCTTGAATCCGACTTGAAAAAGATCCGCCTTTCATTTTTACTTGAAAAAGCAGCGCTAAAGTTTCAAATATGGCAGAGAAACAAAGATGTTTTGCGGCGTTTTTTTATGCGCAGTTTTCTCACCAATCAAGTTTTCAACGTATTTTAATGTGGATTGGATAACGCTAAGGTTATGGAAAAGTTAGAAAGTGGCCATCCCTGTAGCCAAGGAAGGGTTGAGGGTGTAAAAAAAATGAACCCCCTGAACCGAAATCGTGGCTACGGTCCTCAACGTGTTAATTACGTAACAATAGTTATTTCAGGACACTTTGGGTCACGCTGCGTTAGGTATTTTATGAATATATATTTCGTTAATATTTTTCCATCCTGCGGGAAAAGCACAGGTCCTGGCCTGGCCACTGTATTTCCTTTCCTCTTACCGCAAATTAACTAACCGGCAGAAAAAGGAAAATTCCGTTGACTATAGTTCAATAAATTTTGCACAAAAATTCTTCGATATAAATTTTGCAATACCCTCTACCAAGCACAAATTATTAAAATTCAAATATTCGGGGAAATGCTTAGAGGTTTCTTTAATTTTCATACATAATCCAGGCATTTTTTTAAAAAAAATATAATGGCTACTTCAAATACTTCGTAGGGTATAAAAAATTGTCAGTCAAAACTTTAATGTCACAAGTGTTTTGGGAAAGAACACAAGCGTAGGGGAGAGAGATCAGTTGCAATGGCGTCAAATCAGAAATAAAAAATGTGCTAAAGCTCATTACGCAGATATCTGGGGGGCATGCACAATCAATGCCTCGTGAAACTACGCAAATGACTTGCGAAAAACTCCCACGAGAAGAAAAAGACACTGCAGAATTTCAAACGCTATTTCAAAATATGAATTCAAAAGTTAGCTTAAATACGGATATGTTCCAGCATTACGAATGAAACACGGATGCTATTTGACTAAAAAGTATCATGTTAATTTCGGGTGTGCATAGCTTCAGTTCATATTTTAGTTTCGTACACTAAACGAAAAACGAAAAATTGTGCTTTCCTATGTCCCATTGGTATGCCTTTATCATAGCAGGAAAGCCAACCTTACCAGGGATATACACCTGTGGCGTGTATAGAATACAAATGAGACGCGTGCTCATCACTTATATTATTTTGGGGCTAACGTTTTCGTAGCATACCATAAAATCCGCAATAAGCCTACGTGATAGTGACTTCGAGTAGTGCGAGTAACTTGAATACAATGGAACGAACACAATTAGAAACCTTAATTTTCAATGTTTAATGAAAAGAAACGAAAGCCGCGAGCTCGTCAAAGGCGTTTTTGAAACGAATATTGCTTACGGCTTATCACACGCTAACCATGACCCTTTTACCTAGATTTCTTTACTATACAGTCTTACCCTTTTTTCATATGTGTAACGGAAAACGAGTCTATTCTCCACACTTACTTGAACTTTCCCCAGTACGTGTCTGCGATAATAGCCCCAAAAACTGGTGTAAAATAGCATAGCATGCCGAACGCATGGTAAACAACGGTGGAGGTGTCTTCACTGTACTGTAGCACGTTAGTGAGGTAGAGGGCAAGGACGGCTGCAAAGATACAAAACAAAACCAACAGTTTAACAATAGTCGAGTATGCATTTTCGTTACATTTCAACTACATATTATAGTATTTTTCTCCTGTGATACTTCTCAGCTTTGCTAATCATAATTGTCTACCCTTGGGATACAAGAGTTTTGTTTATAACAAGAAAAGGCTGACCTCAATCTCAATATAGCGGTTCGACCACTTTTCGACTATGGACAAACGGTTAAACTAGGTCGCCGTAGTTTTAAGCGTACGTCATTGAAAACATAATTGCCAAGAACAAGGTATAGGTGACATTTAGCAAAGATAGTGTGTCTCTTTCTCACCACACCCTTATGTGGCCATGACCTAACACATTTTCGACCATTTACGGTAGTACGTCAGACTTAGGATCCTGCTGCTTTATTGCATGCGATTAATAAATAAATAAGAAAATGTTAAGCTCGAGAAAAGAAGACAAAAGCCTACCACTCTCATTTTTTTCGTTTAATTTCTATTTATTTACTTAAACTAGGCAAGCCTTTCTTGTAAAAGTTATGGCTTTCCATTTTGTGCTTTCACAAACACTTTTACAGTCTTTAAGGGAATGTGAAAATTTACCTTTCATTCCGTAGTAGGAGAATCTTTCGCAGAACTCATTGCAGATAATGAAGAAGACTGATTTAGGGTACGGCAGTTTCTGTCAAAGAAAGTTGATTTAGTCCGATAACCTTTACAGTTTGGTCGATTAATAAACAAAAAATGTGCTTAGCAAGAACGTTAAGTGGTAACGGTGTGGTTAATATGCTTTTATTGGGGAACGCAATTTTCAGTTTTCTACCCATATGTTGCTTTTGAATGAAAATATAGTATTAGGTTGTGTTCGGCATACAAGATTGTCTTTAATATGAATTGAACAGAACATCGTGAATGCTATACCTTTTCTTTGTTTTCTGGATCATGGCCCATTTTATACTTCCTTGTAATTTGCTTAATAAATAAAACCGTTATGGGTTCCCTATTACAAGGCTTTAAAAACAATTTGAATCTTGCACGAATTACACTTGTAAATAGCACATATGCGGCAGAATGTGCCCTTTTCGAAAACGAATGTTTTTGACAACCAATAGTTGTCAAAAGGAACTTTGGCTTTCTATGTAGTTACTCTTCGTTGATTTACCAAACACTGGCGCATGCTACGAGTGCGTGGCGATTGTCACAACCTTCTGTAGAACCTGTTTTGATCCCAGAGGTGTCCGAAAGCCCACGGCAACAGGTGGGTAACTCCCACCTACAGGGTTCCTAGTAAACTGCTCTCGACTAGGCTTTAACTGTGGTTCTGCGAAGAATGAAGCCAGGGGAAACCCTGGTGGAGGTCCGCGTTTTGCGAAGTGCTGAATTTAGGTGTTGCAATATACTAAATGAATACTGTACGAGGAGCACGAGGAAGGATGTTAATTTGCCAGATTTTAACAATTGATCAATTATAGTACTCCAAGGTCACACCTTGGGGAGATGAGGGGGTTTAAACTCAATTCTATATGACATTTATTTTAGATTAGGACGGTTAAGAAAAGTCGTAAAGGAAAAAATAAGAATTATAAAAGAAGTAAAAATAGGGCAAATTAAAAAGATTCGTAATATATTCCCACCCAGAGAAGAGAGGACGGGTGACTTTTTTTTCAACACGATACGTTGAAGTCCTAAATTCTATATACTATTCCTAGTTTTTGTGTTTAGTGCTACCCCAATGGAGGCGTTTTTCCCTTCTTTTGTGTGTGTTACCTTTGGTCTAGTATGCACACGCTGGACTAGAGGGTGACTTTCTAAGAAGAAGTAAAAAGGGTTATAAATGGTATGTTCTAAAGGAAGTACATTATCGTATACATAAATCATAACTACACGAGTTACCTTCCTTAGAATAATCCTTTTCGGAGCACAGATCGACTGTAGCTTTGCGGTTATTCATAATTTTCAACACTGATCTTAAGGCCTCGTTTAGCCAGTAAAGGGGAAAGGAACACGTGTAGTGAAGACCCCTGCGGTAGGACAAGCTTAAGCTATGTTGAGCAGTAAACGGAGAGCATAATATTCTTGGCGAACAGGTGGCTGCAAACCCATATGTTGCACCCACATTAAACGACTCCTAGGACACCTGCGCTAATGTTTCATATGTAAACATAGTCGAGTCATAACGTTCCAAGTTTTTACTATTTTACTTCTAAACCGATTCTAAATTCAATAATCTCGCGACTTCTGTTTTGTTTGTCAAAATCAGCAGTAAATCTGGTTGAATGTTGTATTCAATCAAAGTGCACACTTTTGTAAAAGAAAAATCCCCAACTTTACGCAAGTATGTCACACCCACATGTAGGCAATTTTTGACGTCCCATTTCAAGCTACTGGCCTACGACGAGGTTTGTCAGCGTTTGGTATCGCCAGTGTCCACCCTCCTCTAGCTCCACCCCTTGCGATGCCATTGGTTGTGCTACCACCATTGTATTAATTACGGGCTTTATTCATTTTTTCGACACGTGAACGGATTGCTTTACGAAGTTGCACGTTCCTGTTAAGGTGTGGTGCTTCCTGAGTCATTTCTGTAGTAGGAGATGGCGCTGTTGGTGCTTGCGGATCTTGTTCCTTGGTGTTGAGTCCCTCTCTTTGTGTCTGCGTACCTTCTACTAATTTCGTATCATTTCCTTGGGTGTGGAGTTTTAGAGCTTCGCTTTTCATTTTCAAATTAGGCAGTTCTTTAGCGAGTTTGTACAGTTTAGCAGCCTCCACTGCTTCAGGATCGAAAGCATCCTGATCGGATTTTTGAGCCGTTGTCTTTACTGCATAGTCTGAGTTTTTATGTGAGGAGCCGCTCGTTTCCTTTTTCACTTCGTCTGTTTGCGATTTATTCGAACTGTTACTCTCCTGGAGTTTGTTTTCATCTGGCTGATTCTTGGACGCCTGAAGAATGGTATCTAACAATCGTGCAAGTTCTTCAAAAGCCTTCTCTAAATTGGGGCTGACCGTGCTGCTAGAAGTGTCCGGTTTCTGTACGTGGGGCAAATGTATAGGAAGGGCTCCATAAGCTCTAGGTAAAAGAGCCTCCGTCGCATTCGTTGGGTTTATCGCGACTTTTTCATCGAATGACTTGTTTGAGAGTTCTTCTATGATAGCCTTTCTTACATCATTGTCGCCCGAAACTTTACTTCTCGCATCCTCATTGAGCTCAGGTGCAGCATTAGGTTGTTCGCTTACATCAGAGCCAATTGTCGAATCCCAATTTGAATCTTTCTCTTCCGTTGGCTTAGACTCCTTTACTTTGCCGAGAGCTTGTGTTTTCGATGATTTGACACGTTCGGTTTGCTCTTTACTGTCCGCTTTTAAGTGACTGCCATCCTGCAAAACGATCTCTGGGGGTAAAATATTTTCTATGTCCGATCCAAGCACTTGGGTCGCTTTCGTACCAAGGAGGTCTTTCGAGCTCGTTTTTCCTCTCTTTATTGGTTTGCTAGCTTTCTGGTTAAGAACACAGTTGATCGGTTCTGCAACACGTTGACTTTCAGACTTCTCTTCCGCAACCTTCTCCTTGTTCGCGATTTTCTTCTTTTCTTCCTTCGTGACTTGTGCCTTGTTATTTGGTTTTTCAACTTTGACAACTTTTTGCTGACGCTTTGCTTTTTCGGGGGTTTCTTTTTTAGCAACTTGATTTGTTTTTTTGCTGTGGCTTACATTCGGTTGACGTATTTTCTTTTCCGTCAGAAGTTTATCCTTGCTGTTCGTAAGCAGTTTTTCCTCTTCCTTCATAAAGGGCTCTGTACTGAACATTGGCATTGGTTGATTTTTAACGGCAACTATTTTTTCGACGTGTGGTAGTTCGCTAGTTTCTTTTTCAGAAAGAGGACTGAGTTCCTCGCCATTTTTTACTATGTGTTCCCCCATAAGCTCTTTTTTGATTTTGGAAACTGGTCCCATTTCTTTGGTGACTTTCTTCTTGCGATTTGGTTGCTTGACCGCCTCATTTTTAAAATCACTGTTTTCACAGATTTTATTGCTTTTTTGTACTTTCGGTGCACATGTTTTCTTTGTCTTTCCATTTGCTTCTTTAGTATTTGTTAACCGTTGTTTCTCAACCTTTGGAAGCTTCACTTTGGTGTTTACAGGCTGTTGTTTATTCCTCTCTACTGGTTCATCGTTGTCGATTGTCAGCATTGGAAAATCTTCCGTGGCAGATATTTTTTCCAAGTTTGGTAGTTCGCTTGCTTCTTGATCCGGAAAAGAGTCGGGTTCTTTCATCTCCTCTGTTATAGATTGAGGCGCCGTGTTTTTGTCCGTACGCTTATCCTCGCCAATCGGTACAAGTTGCTTGTCTTCCATTTGCTCCTTGCATGTCTGTTGCTTCCGTTTAATGGCTATCTTGCGTTTTGGTTGCTCGACAGGGTCATTTTTAAAAGTATTGACTTTATTTGTTATTGGCGCTTTCGGTGTACGTGCTTTCTTTTTCTTCACATTCGTTTCTTTGGAGTTTGTTAACCTTTGTTTCTTCTCCGTTGGAATCTTCTTTTTGTTGTTTGCAGCTTGTTCTTTACCTCCCTTTAGAATATCGTCCTTGCCGAATGCCACCTTTGTAAGATCTTCCGTGGCAGACATCTTTCCAAGGTTTTGTGATACGCTAGCTTGTAGGTCCGGAAGATGATCGAGTTCTTTCATCCCCTCTATTACGGATTGAGGCTCCGTGTTTTCATCCGTAAGCTTATCGCCAATCGGTATAAGTTGCTTCTCTGCAATTTGTTTCATGCCTTTTGACACCTGTTGCTTCCTTTTACTAACCTTCCGATTTGGTTTCTCAACAGGGTCATCGTTAAAACCGTGATCGATTTCGCTGCTTTTTTGTACTTTCGGTGCGCATGTTTTCTTTCCATTCGCTTCTTCGGTATTTGTTAACCATTGTTTCTCACCCTTCGGAAACTTTTCTTTGGTGTTTACAGGCTGTTGTTCATCCCTCTCTACTGCTTCATCGTTGTCGATTGTCAGCATTGGTAAATCTTCCGGGGCAGATATTTTTTCCAAGTATAGTAGTTCGCTAGCTTCTTGATCCGGAAAAGAGTCGGGTTCTTTCATCTCCTTTACCAAAAAATGAGGTTCTGTGTTTTCATGCGTAAGCATCTCGTCATCAACTGTTACCATTTGCTCTACAACCGCTTCCTCGCTTTTAGGTGACACTTGTTTCGTTTTGGGGTCTCTCGCCTTATGATTTGCTTGTTCTGCAGGGTCGTTTTGAAAATCATAATCGATTTGATTTGTTTTCTTTTCCTTCCCAAGCGTCTTCTTTGTATTTGTTAGTATTTGTTTTCCTCCCTTGGAAACCATTTTACTCGAAGACTTTTCGTCCCGCTTTTTACCAGGGTTAGTTATTTTTGGTGACGTTTTATGTTGACCAGTTGCCTTACTTGGCTTTCTGCCATTCGTTTGCACAGCCTTTCTGCTTGGGCTTTCTTTCAAATTATGTGTATCCGACGTCTCCGGTTTTAATGTCTTTTTACTTGTTCGCTTTTTAGCTGTGCTCTTTTCTTTTCTTTGATTCTGCTGAGGTCCATTGTCTTTGCTTTCCGTTGCAGGTTTTCGAACCGTACCTTGTTTATTCGAACTCTCTTTGCCTCGTTTCCCGGAAGTTTTCGTCGGTTTGTCCTTTAGAATCACAGGTTTTTTACTTGACTCGACACTGGCCGTCACATGTTGATCCATTGTATCAGATACAATATCTCTAATATCAAGAATATCGAATTGGGTGTTATATAGCTCTTCTTTCGGAAACGGTTTGCCATTCGTCATTTCTGGTGTGTTGCCTTGTATTAAAATGTCCTCTGATTCTTCCGGTTTCAGATCGTCTTTCAGAAATTCCTTCGTTCCTCGATGGAGACTTTGTGCAGCAGCATATGGCAAAACCTGTCCTAGCTCATTACCGCTAAGATTGTTTTCGAGTGTGGCAGTACCGCGAGCAACACTAAGTTTACTGTTTTTCCGAACTCTCGTGCCTTCTCGAGTATCTTTTTTCCGCAATTTTTTACACTCTTGTTCCGAAGTAGTTGGCTTTCTCAGGAGAGGGTTGTGCTAAAAGTAGAAAGTTTTCGTTCGTAAATTTCGTATGTATTTGTATATTTTTTTTTTACTTTATGGCATTTGTGTTTCCGTTTATTTGACTTCTTTCTCATCATTGGGCCTGGATGCATCCCAGTCACTAGGCCTAGCGGCACGCACAAAGGATTTATTGGCAGTGCAAATGCACCACATTGTAAAACACAACAGGCGTAACCCCCCTCGTGAACTAGTATACCTATATAAAGTTCGTTAAGTTCTTTAGCTCTCAAAAACAACACAATGCCTTTGTACCCTCAGCTTTGGCATTAAATCCAAATATCAAAGCACAGAACAACAACGTCGGAATTTTCATTCTTACGCCACAAGCGGAACGCTTGTTTTTAGACAAGGGAAACTTAGTTTGCTGGAGTAGCTTACTGTCACGGAAGAGCTAATGAGAAGTTCTTTAGCTGCGCATTCTTATTAGAAAAACTTGGCTCGGTCTTCATGTTTTGTTCATAACATCACGTTCGCAAATTGACAACCTTGACATTCTAGAAACATTAATTTTGTTACAGTTGTAAATGTATTCATCCTCGGCGCTGTCAACACATAGAGACTCAAGGTTACTAATCTGCTTGCAGTGCCTGGAAAGCGCAAAGAACTTGTGCAGAGCCTAGAAAAGTACGGCAGAAATATAGTATGACCGGTTTAATATAGCGGGAGTAACACGTAGAAATATTTTTAATACTTTTTAGTTTTTATTTAACATTATTCAGATGTCATTGTTTATACCAACATTTACTATGTAGTGCATGCCTACTTCAAGAAAAAAAATCGAGCAACTTCATTCCGCTTCAGTTTTGGGTGACTTCGCCGAATTTTCCAATCACTCCTCCCCAGGTTTGTTCGTCGTTCCCTACACTTGAACTGAAATCCCCCGTCAGGATCAGTCGATCATTACGTGACAGTGTAGAGAGGGTTTGGTCGATGTTGGCTAAAAACTGGTCGTAATTAACCTCAATATTAGGTCCGTACACCTGAAAGATCTTTAGGTTTCTGAAGACTTCCATCTTAATCCGAATAGACGCTACCCTCTCATTGAATAGGTACCACCCCACGGTCATTCCGGCCAGGCGAGGGGCTACTAGAATCCCAACACCCGCCTGTGCCAGCTTGTTAGGGTCGACTCCACTCCAGAATAGATTCCATCAGTGATCAAGGGTGACTGAGCCCGAACCTTTTCTCTTGGCTGACACCAGGTCAACTTTATCAGCCGTCTCCCCTTTTTTCTTCCACGACTTCAGATACCTTCCCGTACAGAGTGGTGACATTCGAAGTTCTGGTGGCTGTTCCAGAGATCGTTTCCTTTGCTTGCCCTTAAGGCATTGTGTCATGGGTACACTGCGATCGGCGGCAAGCCGGTCGGTAGGTCTGGCTTGTAGCATGATAACGTGGTCCAATTCACCCAGACACATCGGATTGCCCGGTTTCAGTAGCCAACTTATCAATAGTCACCTTGGAAAGTGACTATCGTAGTCCTTATAATCCTGGGCGAACATTGAGCCCAGTATGAAAACTTGAAATCGGACTCATCTTGCAATGTTTTGGTTCGTCTTAGTCAACCTCCGTAGAAGCCCTTACAGCATGGTTGAACCTGGATTAGCTCGGCCTTCCATTTCCTTGGGGTCCATCCTCGCGATGGGGACCCGCGAACCAGTCGAGACTATATGTATGTATGCTTTAGTTCTCCTCTCCCCTTGAGATTTCTGTTTCCCAAAAGTCTTTTCTTTTAACGGTACAGAAGTTAATATAAAACAAGAGTTGCAAGTTAAAGTTTCACAGTTCTGAATGCGCTTGCGTGAGGCTTTCGCAGAATACTCTTAACACCGAAAAGGGCTAGGAATCGGTTCGCCTTGAGTCGAACCGAGTCGAGTTGATGTCGACTAATAATTGATGTCGATTAATAGTTGATGTTGACGAGCTGATAATGAACGACTCAACTCAGTATGGCAGTTTACTGACTTCGACTCCACTCCGTTCGACAATAACCGACTTCCACTTGACTCAGTTTGAGAACGACCGACTTCTAACCAGTTCGACCATGCCGGTGACCAACTCCGGCTCGACTCGGTTCTAAGTAAGTCGGCTAATGTGACATTGTTGCATGAGAAGGCTAACTGCGAATTAGCGGAAGCTGGTAATAACTTGGTACCTGTAGAGCATGAAAATTGTAAGAAAAAATAATATTGCACTATTTCGCCCTTGAATGCGATGACCTCTCGAAAGGATATCGGAGAAACAATAAATACTTTATGATACATGTACACTCCATTTATGTGAAGTTTTTAGGGGTACTTCTTGGGCGGTGAAAGACGGGAACACATATCGTCCAATATTATTTTTTTTCTTACATGAGAACGCTAACTACGAATTAGCGGAAGCTGGTAATAACTTGGCACCTGTAGAACATGAACATTGCTACTTATTATCAGTTTTATATTGCGCTATTGTTCTGCTAGTGGATTTTTGTAAAAAAAATTGCACACGTAACTTAACGTATGAATATTCAGTATTAGGCCTATTGTCAACTCGAGTTATTTAGAACACATGGGGTAACTTCGAACATTATATCGGAAAATGGAAAAAGATCTATAGTTTTTCCACTACGCAATACAAAATTGTAAGCGTCGTCAGATTCAGTGATGAAAAGGCTTCTTTAATATAACAAAATCAAGTTTTCGTTTAAAACTTTTCGTGGCAACCAGGGATGGACTGGCAATTATTGCAAAGTGCCACCTGTGCCCGACCCCAAAAGTCATTTCTTTCATGAAGTTCATAAATTTGAATGCTTCAATAAATGCGAGCCAGTGAAATGGACATAGGCAAGGTTGAATAGGCAAGAAATTGCAGGGAATTGAAATAGGCATATGCTTTAAATTAGTTAATAATTTCAAGTAGAAAACAAGCGTTATGGCCCTGCTGTCCACATTAATCGACTCATCGACCTGTAGTGCTTACCGAGGAGATCTGTTAATCCCCTCTAAAAACTGAGACTCGATATCCTCCGCTATTTCGTCAATTCGTCCAGTTACGGTGCGAGAAGAAAGAGAACACATGGAACATTTTGAGTAGCAGCCTATCCTAAAATTTCTCTACAAATATCTTTTGTAGCTGTCACAATTAGCTTTTCACCAATAGTGAAAGGCTTCTTCGCTTTTGCAATGCGATCAGCTACAGCCTTAAGCGTCATGGTAGCCTTTAATAATTGCCTCTGCCCTTCATAATTCACGTTTCTTTTTTTTAAAAAAAATCCAGGGGCTTATCTTTAAAGGTAATGTGTTTCGTTTCATTGTTGCGAAGAAGTTTTGAGTGTTTCATTGCTTCGTTTGCTAGCTGCTCGCCAAATACAATACACAGCGGGGATTGGCAGTGCGAATCACCCTTTGCAATGAAACCGTATTTTAAGAAAGACTCTTGACATTTTCTAATAACAGCTTCCTTCTTCTTAGCAGCATTAGGCTCCTCTGCTGCTGACGCATCATTTGGCATTTCCCTTTTTTAAAAAATCTCCCAAGTTTTTGTCATCACTCATTTTGAGGTCCGACTATGTACTGACTAAAGCAATAGAATGACTGAAAAGACAACGCCGGATTGCGAAGGTTCACGAAAGAAAACTCTGGGGTGCTGTAGTTCGCTGATCCCATTCCAGGCTGCCTAATCGTGGAAATGCTCAGGAGATAATGCTAACGGTAGAAAGCGATTAAGAAATACACGCTAGCTTGGCACGCCGGCCGGACTCGCGGCCCTCTTCTTAACAGGTAGCGGTCCACCAGTTTCCCTTACTTGTATAGTTACACTAAATGCAGGGCCGGATTATAATAGAGGCTAAGTAGGCTGCAGCCTAGGGGCCCGTGGTGTGGGGGGGGCCCGTCATTGACGGGCCCCGCCACACCACGGAAGTAAAAAAAGTGAAGGGGGGGGGGGCGCGGATACGTCAGCCTAGGGGCCCGTAAAGACTTAATCCGGCCCTGACTAAATGTAAAAAATATGGACTATTGGAAATATTTTTTTCTGGAAAAAAATCGACGGAAGTTTGTCAGCTAACCATAGATCCTCTAACCCTAGGTAAATAGCAATTTCTTCATGAAATTCAATGTGAATGGTAAGATTTTGAACGCAAATATATGGAACAGCGACATTATTTATTACTGTGTTACGGTAAAACTGGCAACTGCAAACACAAAATATATTGTGTGTTAACATACAACTCACTGTACACAACAGATAGCTTTGTCAATGGTGAATAGACAATGACGACACTGACGGTAGTACTTTCGTTATAAATGTGTCTATCCTATAATTCCGGGAGGGCATTTATTTACAAGTAGAATGGAATCTCGTTAACCGAACCTCCCCGCCAGATGAAGAACTTTCTGGCAACATGAGAAGTTTCGTTCAATATAACGCTAATAAATAAAAGCTTTTTTTTCGAACTGGTTCACTAGTTATCTCTAACAGAAATATTACTGTCAAAGTTTTTTCAATTCTTGAAACATCTCCACAGAATGGATGTCAGAAAATTCTTATGTTTTCTCGCACAAGGCGATTGTGTATACCGGATCCTTAAGGGGATGACTTTTTATGCGAAATCTGGGAATTAGTGGAATTCTGTAATTTGGTGGTTCAAGCAAAGCTGTTACAATGTACCAAGTTTCTGATCACACGTTTTCTTCTTAACTAGTTGCACAGTAGCAATATAAAGCTGTTGACGTCAGACCTGTTGTGCAGGAACCCAAGTCGCAGGTGCTGGTATAGCAGCTACCATCCGGATAATAAATAAAAGACCAACATTTAGATAGTCCATTGCATGTTTCACGGCAGCAATCGCCCGACGTCCCGCTTAAACTCAGCCTCGCGTCTGCTGACTTGGTGTAGTACCATCCATGACAGCATCTGAATACCGGGCAACCCGTGCTTGATACTACAAAAAAAAAAAAATAAAAAAAAAAAAAATGAACGTATGTCGATAGTTCGGTAACCGTTATTCAAGTGCATAAAACATGAACATTTCATATTGCGAACCAATTTGCTTAAACAATACAGTCTTCGCGTACAAATCAATGAGAACTTCCTAGTATATAGCCTACCGTACGCGAAAGCTCGAGTGTTTAACATACACAAAAGAATATATAATTAAAAGTTACCTATGTGCCGTAAGTTAAGATTACACTTCTTTTAGAGTTTCTTTTCAATTGTGAACAAAGCGAAAACAGGTCGTTACACAGCAACTGTACAGAATTAAACGCAAACATTAGCCTACCGAGTCCTACGACGGTATAGTTCGCAACACCGCAGCTGTCACTCGTGACATCTCCTAGCATTGGAGCTCCAGAGACGGCTACTGAACATGCAGTACCTGCTGCCAACGTTATCAAAGGGGTAGTTGTAGTTACGGTGGTCGTTGTAGCTGTAGTGGTGTCGGTGACTGTCGTTGCTGCACTTGTAGTTGCCGCAGTTGCAGCAGCACTTGTAGAGATGGGACTCGTGGCTGTGACCGAAGTTTTCGTTCCTTGCGAAGATGTATGTGAAGGCATAATTGAGGCTGTAATTGGCATTTGATTATTAAATTTCGCTAGGATTAACAGTTTATTACCCGTGGTTGAAGACTGGTGTGTAGAGCTTTCTGTTGAGTAGGTGTTCCCACTGTTCCACATAGTAGTCACTCCCTATGGAGAGTAGAGCTGTTAGCGGTTATTTTTGTCTGTTTCACGGAAAACCTACAGGTTTGCATTGTATGCTGCAAGACGCGGACGAAGTAAAGTAGCTGTCAGAAGCGGTCAAATGACATTCGTTGGTAAGTGAGGAGTAAGTATAACTAAAGCAAGAGTATGCGATGCAGAGAGAGCTGCATTGAAACATCGAAAATGTAAATAATACGTTCATTTCCACGGAAACCATCACACGCTCGTGTGTACAGTTGAAACTAAGCATACCTAGATAACAGTTTATTTTTCTAAAAATTTTATATAGAAAAGTAAACTATTACCTGTGCTAGCATTAATCTGTGTAAGCAAGATTAACGCAAGTTTTGAATGATAGTTAGTATTCCACATGATGCTGTTTCTATGCTTAGAGGCTTCCTTCATGGAATCGTACCTACTACTGTGCGGATCTCCAAGAAAGGAAACGAATGAAAACACGGATGTGACCCCGGGGGTCACATGCGTGATAGCTATCCACGTAGGTTATACATATCCTGTTGACGATCAGGTCACTTGCCTTGCACGTTTTCTATTACTACGGATTTGACGTGGACCTAATAACTTCTCCATTGTTGCCTTTAATTAAAGGTACGCAAATGGTTCGATCCATGGACAGTATGACATACATCATGTATCATACGCATAATTCCAAGATTCTACCCCATGTGCCACGTGTGACTTTCCTGCTTTCAGGTAAGACCAAATTCTTGGCTTTGTTGAGGCTCAGGTAACGTGCTGTGAAATATATCAGGTCAGCGTCGCGTTAGGTGAGACTTCCATTCTCAGAATGCTCCCCTACATATTGTTGAATGGAAATAGTTTTCTTTTTTTTCTGAACAAAGTTTCACATCAAGAATAATCGAAACATTCTTAGATTACATGAAGCAAGTTCTTTGCTTGTTTGGAGAGAAAAGGTAGCGCTCGAACAATCTTTCATAAGTTTGAGATCAGCCTTGACTTCATCATGTGTTGACACTAATATGCTCGTATGTCAAGCTCTACAGGTTTGTTTCGCCCTTTTTCGTAAGGAATACGTAGCTCATTGCAATGTCTGTCATTATTATTGTCATAGTAGCCTACTATCAAGGAAAGAGCTAAGTATCAGGAGAAATAGGCTTTCCTGCTTATGTCTTTTTAGTTTCACAAGCAAAACATCCAAAAAGTGCGCATCTAGTCACAAATATATGAAGTGTTTGATGGCCTAAAAATGAAAAACGGTTGAAATGTAGGCTGAGAGGCCCGGTTATAGCCCCTTAAAAACTCATTGAATGTCTTTTAAAGAGGCAGAATATATTTCTTCCCACCAAGTGCAGCTAAAGGAACGTACTTCAATGGCGCCATCAGAAATTTGCCATTTTTGATCCCCAAACCCCTTCCGTCACCCACCCCCGTGGTAGCGCCATTAATGTACGTTCCCCAAAACGACTCCGAAACCGATACGGATAAGTCTTTCACAAGTTGCAGGGAATGAAAGAAGAACATTGACTTTCAGTTCATGACACGCAAGTTTGTCTTGTAATAAAAGTGCGTAGCACATTTCAAAGGAGAGTTTGCCGTTTTAGCTAAACTCCTTATGTCTTAGACCAGATTTACGCACGTCGTAAGTAGATTGTATTTAGAGAGCAACGGTGGACCACAATTAGGCTCAGACAGAATTGCAGATCTCATTTTTTTCCCCAAGAATGTTCTAAAAAAGTCCACCCCTAACACGTGAGTTAGAGCCTGAGTGGTCGCAAGTGTTGTACAGTACGACTAAAAATAAGTGAATAAGCATGAAATTTAATTAAAATTGCAGGACAGCTGTTTCGAAACTGGTACCTGTTTGATACATTAAATAAACAAGATTCATTTGTTCAGTTGCAACTACAAGCCTTTTTTTCCCCTTTAATATACATGATTTTTAAGAAAGGCGGCTTTTGGGCAGACATTTTTTGAATAAGCGTTTTTGACCTCTTGCAGAATATATTTGAACATAAAATATTTACGTAAGTTAAGCCGTATTAAGTTCCAGATTACGATAAAGCCATGAGTGTACAAAGTTGCTGCAGCATTTTCGTTGAAAAATCTTGACCCGTGACCACAACGCAAACTTAAGTAGACGGCAATTGGGCAACTAACTATATGAGTTTTGACAGAGACGAAAGATTAATTAAAATGCATCTCCATTTGAGTACACGGGTTCAATGAACTTACACGGAAGCATATTACATTGTCATGCACTTTGCTATTGTGTAGCTTCATTTCTGTAGGCTACATTTCCCAAAGAGAGAGGGGGTGGGGAAGATAGTGGGAAGGCAAAAGCCTTTTCGCGTTACGGAGCAACTGTCGCACAGTACAATTGTGTCGTCGCTCGAAAAGGCCTATAAGGCTTATTCAAAACAGTGTTTCTCATGTTTACCCACCTGGTGTGCCACTGAGCAAAATGAACGAGTAAGTCTTCAAGAAACCCCGCCCAGGATGGTTACTTTTGTTTATTATTACTACTGTCACTTGGATACCAGTCACGTATAACGAACCTTGACGTGTAAACACGCTACTTATAACCTTAAAAAATAATCTAAAACTCCCGATTCTAGGTTTCTAAATGGAAGCGAAACTTTACTATCCAATACCCATGTAGACTATTCAGCGGAGCTACGAGCTAGCGAAATCGTCCACAAAAGCTCACACATAACTGACTAGTAGCACTTTTGCTGCAGCTTTGACTGCAACAGTAATTGACATAAACGGTCAGTCTTTCAGTCTTACCCTACTGTTGTGTAAAGGGAGCAAAAACCCATGGAGACAGTCCCCTGAAACTCGATTTTTTTCTGTGGGCCAAATAAATGTTGTTTTGAACCATGCTAGTCCTCCTCCATGTGAGAAAGAGAACGACGTGACGTGTGTGCACATTTTGTTTACTGTGTCGACAACTTTGCATTGGAAAACGTTACAATTGATCCCAATAGTACCGTTATTTAGTGTTGAAACACTCACATTACGAACTGTCAGTGATGCCCCGGGGGAGGGGGGCGAGGGGTAACTCCTCTTGGCCATTGTGGAGAGAGTGGGTTAAAAACTTACGTAAGTACTACTTTAAAATCTGCTATAGTTTCTTTCTATAAGATTTATCAAAAAAGATACTTAAGACATTAAAAAGTTTCTACCTAGGGCCGTACACAGAATAGGTTCGGGTGAGGTGGTGGTGGTGGGGGGGTCGTATACAATATTTGTACCATTCCGTTACTAGTCTTCTTTTATGGCAATAAAATCGAGACAAAATCATAGACTTTATACTCCAATTAAATTCGATGTTCAAAGTTTCCCAGCAAAATTTAAATCGTTTAGCTCAAAAATTAGTCGAAAGAAATACGAGAAACGAAACAAAAACGCCGTTTTTTTCTTAATAAGTTGACGGTACCGTTACCCAACATTGACAAAAAGGAGTATGTATTTTAATAAGCCACCAGCGCTTATTTCTTTGTGTTTCTCTTGAGTGGACAGTATGCAATCGTTAATGAAGCTCAGCCGTCAAAGAGTTTTGTGTTGGCTTTACACCGGGCTGTTGGCGTTTTCAAACTCGTCACAAACGTTTGTACACATCCAAGAAGAATAAAACTAATTAAAATTTAGTTGCCAATTGTTCAGCGTTTTTCCTCCCCTGTAATTAACGTCATATTACAACAATAATGGTTTATTCACTTTTTTTTGGTGGGGGAGGGGTTGGGGTCTGAGGCGGCTCATCTTAGACCACGATGGTTGAGCACCACTGCGAACAGGGTCGCAGCGAAGGGGGGGGGGGGGGGGGGGGGGGGGGGGGGGGGGGGGGGGGGGGGGGGGGGGGGGGGGGGGGGGGGGGGGGGGGGGGGGGGGGGGGGGGGGGGGGGGGGGGGGGGGGGGGGGGGGGGGGGGGGGGGGGGGGGGGGGNCCCCCCCCCCGAAAAAAATTCCTGACTGCGCCCCTGACTGTGAAGTGTATTTTTGTCTCTCAAGATGAGCGCTTAATAGAGCAAAAGCAATTAACACAAAAGTTGAGATAGATAAACAAACTTTTGGCAAGCCGCCTTGAACTCAGAGCAACAATGACGTTTCACAAAAATGACTGCTAAGGATGCATTTCGATTACAACCGTTGTAAGAAAAATCACTAAAATGCTAAGACTATTAGTTCATTTGACTATATGATAAGATGTAAATAAAGAAATGTGACAATAGGCACGAGCCTAGGTCGATTATTTGAAAAAAAAGCCACTTCAAGTAACTGAAATTGGGAAAATAAGATAGCGTTTGAAAGTTGATTTTAAGTTTTGCTATTATTTTGTGAGAATTCATGTATGGCAACGTTTGATTTTTCAAATTAAAAGTAGACTAATCATTTCATGAAATCGCTTAAATTATGTTTCGAAGGCCGTGAAACAGGAAAAAATTGGCGAAATAATTTAAGCATGCAGATACGTCAGATTAATAGAAGAAGTGGTATGAGTTTCGACTACTATTTTTCTAAAAGTCTTAGAAGTGAGAAAAGACAAAATTTCTCTGCAATAGATACCCAAGTGTGTTACCTACATTTTCAACGTAAAAGTAACTTAGAAAGTCTTCGCAAATATTATTTGTTGCAATTTTTTTCAAACCTCTTCAAAATCGACATTTTGAAAATGTGGTCCAAAGTTTCAGTATTTAAAGCGGCGTTGAAGTAGTTGAATTCAGAGGTGTCATCTAGCGGCTTTAAGTATAACTGTTATATTCCAACTATCATTGTATTTCGCCCTTTAGCCGCTGTTATGGTTGAACGAATGTTTACTTGCACATATTGATATTTGTAGGACCTGTGATTTCTTGCAATGCGTTACTTAACCGTCAAGTCTACTGTTTCTGTGACTTGTAAATTTTGTGTCCAGTTTCTTGTCACAATATGAGTAGATTTCTTATATAACTTATGGTCTGTGAAAGCGCCGCTGAAAGGAATTCCCATTTGCATTCCTCAAAGCTTCTTTGAAAAGTTCTATTTCGTTTACTGCCAACGCTTTGGTCGAGTTTACATATTTTCTGGAAAAGTGAGTACGTTCATAAATTAAAGCATTATGGTAGCTTTTTACTTATTTATTTGTAGATATGGGTGTCGATATAACAAGGTTTCAAGGAGAGGTAGATGAAGAACTCCTCTGCCCAATTTGCTCTGGTGTATTAGAAGAGCCACTGCATGCTCCAACATGCGAACATGCATTCTGTTCGGCGTGCATTCATGAGTGGCTGTCCAGACAGCCGTCTTGCCCAGTAGATCGCCAGGGCATCACAGCTGCACAGTTAAAACCTGTCCCCCGTATTTTACGCAATCTTCTGAGCAGGTAAAAGAGTTGGTCTGTAGCGGCCTGAAAGACACCTTAACGCACTTTACGTTTTCTTAATAGGTTACAAGTTACTTGCGATAATTCCAGTTATGGCTGTACAAAAGTTGTTAAACTTGACAGCCTCTCTTCCCATTTGCAAGAATGCGAGCACAACCCGAAACGCCCTGTCGCTTGTGAGCAAGGCTGCGGCCTTTTAGTCCCCAAAGATGAATTGAAAGATCATAATTGCATTAAGGAATTGAGAGGCGTTATTCATTCCCAGCAGACCAAAATTCTTGAAGTAAAGACTGAAATAGCTGAATGTAAGTTCCAGTTAACAGAACAACAGCGAGAGCTAAATCTGCTCAAGGTAAGAAAAGCCGTGCCTGTACTGGCAGTAAATAACCATATTATTAAGGATTGTATGCGAGCTATGAGAAATTCCAATCCGTCCATGCGAGCCATTGCCGACCAAATGGAACAAGACGAGGTTGTCCGATGGGTCAAGTCTTTACCTCGTGCCCGCGTTTCACGCTGGGGTGGAATGATATCGACGCCCGATGCAGCCCTTCAGGTATTAAAAATGCATATATTTTTCTGTTATCGACAGATACTCTTGAAGATGGTGGCCAATGTCTCCACCTTGAAAGACAAAACGTTCATCGGTAGCTTAATTCGCCTTTCTTCAAACACAGGCTATGATTAAGCGTGCCTTATCCGAGTCGGGTTGCCCTCCCCATATTTTGCAAGACTTAATGGAGAGCGCCCACGAAAGACGCTGGCCAGCTGGCTTATCGTCTTTGGAGACGCGACAACTTAATCGGCGACAGTATGAAAATTACATGTGCCGCAGAATTCCAGGCAAACAGGCTGTTGCTGTAATGGCATGCGACAACCAGCAAATGCCGCCTGATATGATTGTTGAACCGGGTTTGATCATGATATTTGCTCACGGAGTGGATTAATCTTCTCCATTTACGTTATTTATTGCGTGGGTAGCTACCAAGCACGTACCCAGTTGGGTAAATTGTACCGTGTCTCGTGTAAGAGGTCTCTTGCTTTCGCTAGAACGGGTTCTACCTTTTTTCCTTTAACAGTTAATTGCCACGTCTAAGTTCGTTCAGCATCCGAGTGCTTTCTAACGAGACATGAGCTATCACAGTTATTTACTGAAAGGATACGGTGTCAACTAAGTTGGTCTCTTATTATCTAACTAACCCACCCTTTTTATGTTGCTCACTTTTTCCAAGAAAGAGAAAAGTGTGTAAGGGGAGTTTTGTGGGTGCATTTATCTTCAATTGTTAAAGTGAGGTCGGATGAGGGGTTTGATCTCAAGTATTCCATGGCAATCAAAGTACGAGTGAAATTAATTTTAAGTGTCACCTGTGATTCATTGGATTTTAAACATCCGTACTTCAAATTAATGATGTTTTACACATTGGTTCTTCAAAAGACAATGTTTTCGTACAACGAGGGTAGGTCCAAGAAGGCAGAGAGTTCTTGAGCTTCAACACTTCCTGTGGCTGTAACAGTGAGTGGCGGTATTGCGTATGCTAACTCGACGCAGTTTGACGTGATAAAATAGAAATCTCGTGTCGAACTAAGACTAAAAACATGTAATTTTAAAGTTGATTTTTTTTTCTTGTGCGTCCCAGGTGTACATGAGCCACTGTTAATTTCGTTTACACAAAATTGCGCTATCGAACTTTCTTTTTACAACTTTTCTTTCATCTAACAAAACATTAGAAATATTTATCGCTGTTTGATTGCTGATCTTAATGTCAAAAACGTTCCCAGTAAAGGAAGGGAAAGGTTGCCAATAAAGGCGCCGAGTAGCGCATGGTGCTGTGCTACACTAGAGCGCTAACAAGCACGATAACGCAACGCATTTGGTTAAGAAGATAAATAACAGTAATGCATGCATGTGCGCGTAATGAAAACATGAGAATTTTGGAAAGTCAGTCCTTACTTTGATTTAAAAAAAAAATAATAATAAATAAATCAAATAAGGCTAGTCACCTCCCAGGATTTGTAGCAAAATTCACCTCTTGCTTTTATTTGAAGATCCACTTGTGTCCTATTTAACTCTTTCTGACTTTTGCCACGTAAAGAAGAATGCGAAACAAAAAATTGAACAGAAATAAGAGTTTTTGAGTTGGGACAAGAGTTTCTAGTGAGCGTTTGGGGGTTTAGAACACGGCTCGTTCGCTACACGCAACAAGTCTTTAATTCTGAGGATAATTACATGATAATGGGCTAACGTATATAACTTTATTGACCCAAGATTATCATTACGTGGGCCAATAAACGAGATCAGCGAACTGGTTGCTAAATGCTAACGTGTTTCCTTTTATCTTGTGCTTTTGAGTGGGTCCCAGCACTCGTCGCCTCACCAAGTCTTAAAGCTGTCAGCGCAACATTTTTCTGTTCATTTTACGTGTTACTTTGGCCCTGTCCCATTTTGACTAGAAAAAGTTCCACTTGCACCGTCGTATTTGCGCTCTTGGACACGCCAAGCCACCTCTTGGTGGCTGAGTCAGCGGAGATTCATGTTGCGCATATCGCACTTGTGGAAGCGTTTTCGGTAATCCGGAGTTGAGTTGCGGCGTGACTGCTGCTCGTGTCCATAATTGGTGGGTTCTCTTGGAATTGTACGGCTAGGGAATGATTATTTAGCTTGTTACAGCGTTAGGAGGTGGTTGTGACTGGCGGCCATTTTCAAGTCTGTTGATTTATTAGGGCGGTAGCAGGTTGAATCCCAGCTAGACGAAACGTGGACCTCGTTTGCGGCCAGCAAAAGTCTACGCAGAGCTTTCTTTGCGACTAGTGCTGTTAAGTTGGGCGATTTTTTTGTACAAGGGCGAATTGATGAATCGAGGATAAGAATCACGATGCATGAGCGTATAAATCTGAACTTGGGCCTCGTCGAAGGTGCGAGGGGATGGGTCCATCATATTGCGATTAATTACTTCGCGGACACGAGAATCTAAGCTTACCTGGAAATAAGTATAAAACATTGAAGCTGTTAGCGATTTCATTTTCTAATAAATTTAGGTTGTTCAAGATCTGTGGTCACTTCGCGTGGTAACTAACGAAGATGCGCGTTTTATACCTCTTTAGGCGATAATATGGAAATGTAGTCTTCGTAGATTAGACGAGCTTTCTCTTCCACCGCTTCAGGGTTGGATTCTTTCTTCAGGTCTTCGCAGGCCAAATAAAACAAAATGTTTTCCTCGCTATATTCACACTTGAGAAACTCTCGGAAGATTTTGCGGCCCACTGCAGAGAACAGTGTCAAAAACTTTAGAAAAATAAAAAAATCGAGCGGAAATACTTACTCTGGTTTTTCATGAGCCGATCAAAAGATTCCGCCCAACTCCGAATTTCCTCCAAGGAAGGCCTTGTAAGAAACAAATGATAAATAAGAAAGCCAACGCTCGTTTGAAATTAGTGAAAAATGATTCTCGTATTAAAATCTTGTTTGTCATTTTTTTTTTCGAGTTGATATTGGTATGAGCATAGCTCGTTGCCTCTTTACAGTTTATGGTTTCTGTCAAATTTTTTTTATCCGTAAAATATAAAAGCAGTTCTCCCTACATGAATCTCACACTATTCAGTAACTTTAAGGAAGCACAAAACTCGAAATAAGAGTGGCCAAAACTGTAAGCCGTGTTGAATCATTGCCACGATGCTGGCATAAATTCGACATGGAGGGTTTTGCTTGCCCCAAACTTAGCCTAGGAATGTTAATGAGCTGGTTAATTCATAGCTGTGACCACAGTATTCGTGGATTGGCGAATTCAACCCAATGGGACTTAAGAAGATACTAATGAAACTCGAAGGGTGGCCGATTCCCCGCTATTGTCATGAAATTTACGGGTATCAGAGTATTTCTGTTACTCGTTTACAGTCTTGCTTCAATGGACACGAAATGCGTACTGTTTTTACTTCGCGTGCTGTAGAAAAACTAAACAAGAAATAAGCAGACAACGCACTCTAAACTTCTGTACGTTCACGCAAAGCTAAGATGATCATTCCCGAGGATCATAGAGACGCTAGTGGCAAGAAAAGTCACGACTCCTGCAAATAAGTGCGTCAGCGCGTTGAGCGTGTCAGGTCAGTTAAAACGTAGTCGACGGTATTTGAATGCAAATGTACTTACATGTGATCGTTATCGTTGTTTAAAGCTTCTGATTTGCTGACATCTTTGTTCGTTCTGGTCCCAATGTCCTCGCCATTTTTGGTTGTTAAACTAGGGAATAAAAAATAACAGAAAATAATAAATATAGTAATTTATTGGCAATTTGTTGGAAGACAATTTTATACAGCTCATGTTAGTTTGCGCCAAGTATAGTAGATTGGAGTGCTACCGAAACGTCATTTAACTAACCCTTGTATTGATTAGACCCGCCTGGTACACTAATGCACTCCTTCCTAGTGGTGATCAAGCTATCACTGGTAATGGCACGTTTCTCGTCGCACGCTATACTGAAATAGCTGATTTCTTCTGATCCAAAATCTGTATTTCTCTTTATCGTTTTACGCTTCTCTGTCATAGCTAGTGACCTTTACTTCGATCAATACTATCTATTGCTTCAGTTTCGCACGAAAAGGAAACTTACCCCTTGCGGATCCTTGTCAAGATCCCGTGCCATTTACCGCCTACGCCAGTAGCAACACTGAATTCACTGTTTCTACCAGACATTCTGCTTTTGCCAGGAGTTGCTTCACTCAAGGCTTCGTGCTGACAAGTGATAAGGTCCAGACAACATTTAATACTGAGTCTCTTGAAACACTTGTAAAGTTACCACGTTGTGAATAAGCCTGAACAGGCAACTGTTGCTATGTCATTCAGACTACGGTAATAATAATTAATGCGAGGACATCCGTTGCACACCACATTGTAACAGACTTTGCGACAAGGAATAAAAACGATATCTGTCACTATAATAGATCGATACTGTGTTTGCTTCCTATATTACGCGGTTGCTGAGTCCCGTAATCAGATATTGTCTTTGAGCCTTCACGACACATCAAAGTTTAGGTTCGCACAGTTAATGGACAAGAATGCACGTTAATAGGTGAATGTCACACACTATAGCATAGGGTATGTTTAATGAAAAAAGCCTGCTATCTGCCCAAAAGACTTATTGGTGTCTCCTGATTGTGAAGGAGATGCTACAGAAAATAGCGCGTTTTGTCGCTCAACAAGAGATACTCGTGTCGTTCTTCGAACATATGTGAAAAGCTAGTTTTGCCCACTGCTCTGTTCTGCAGCGACTGCGCAAAGCTGGCTTTCCTACTTAGGTGTGCTGTTCGGGAAAAAAAAACAAGTAGAGAGAAGCTTATTAAGACTTCCAGTATTGGAATGAACCGAATTGTTGGCAGACTTTTATTTACGGGTTAGCTACTCCGGACCCAATTCTGTTTACCACGTGGACAAGAATGAACCCATTTCAGCCCTACCATATCAAAGTAAATAGAATCAAATTCGGATCACGTTATACAAGCGGGGTTAATGAACGCCACCCCTAAGTCCTCAGTGATTAGCTTAATGATTGCTCTAGGGCTATTCATACTAGGAGATGACACATAGTAAATATGATCCAAATAAGCGAAATAATCACTACTTTTGCAGCCGGGAGGTAAAGCTAGAAAACCTCGGTTTGTGTACTTTCTGGAAATGTGGACTACCGAAACAATACTGATGTTTCCGACAATTTACTGTAGATTATTCCCATTCTTTAAATTATGGAATGAATTCATGGACCGTAAATTAGTTGAAGCCAGACTACTCTCTACGAACTTCCCGGTAAGGCTAATCAGCAATAGTGCCGCGATCATCTCCCACGTATTCGTAACGGAATCTGTTCACATGTAAAAGTGACTGAATATATTACATGCAGCAAAGTAAGCTTTGGGGTGTGAATGTCCCCTGCACTGCTGACTTCGCTCGTGGAGTGCCCTACGTGACATGCATACTTCACATGTATTATGCCCTACTCACTGTAGTTGCTCGTACTGAATGGCATTCTGATCAAGGTCTTCTTTGACTCTAAGAGTTTTTAATATTACTTAAAAAAATGACGACATGCAAATCTGTCGCGCAAATATGTTTATCTTCACATATTTGTCAGTTGCGTGGACAAAATTTACGCGGAAAACGGAAATTCGGTCGTAGCTTCATGCGCTGACGTGAAGGACCCCAAACAGGATCCCTCTTCCTTTCTCTAAAAATATATTATCACCGACATCCTGTGTAATTAAATCGCTGTGGAAGAGAGAAGTCCTAGCTATCAGACAACGGAGCACAGCCTGTAAAGGCTATTGCCTTCCGCGTGACATTATCGATTCGGGAAGGGCTCTTCTCTCTCCTTCAGCCATATAGCAACGACCCTGTGGCGCTCAAAACCAAAACGGGCAACACTCCTTGGCAATTCAGCGTATTGTATCACGGTCAGTACTTACCAGTGACATCGACAACAGCAACACCAACAAAAACAGCAGGGTTTGTTGATCGCTCGTGAAGGATTGTTGCTTGAGGTTAAGGGTGTTGGGTTGCTGCATTTACCCCCACTTCCTGGAAAACTGGCCGGTATGCTGTTGTGAGCGTTGGTCTTGGATTTCTTCACTGTCTTACTCCCATTATTGCTCTGTTCCTGCAGAGGGGCTATATTCTGTTCTTTGCTTTTTGGAACGCTATCCTGTTGCTTGCTAATCTCATTGGTAGACGTATTCTGAGGTGGCGCTGGACTCCGCGTTGTCTTCGCTCCAGCCATGGATTTAGATGAGTCGTGCTCTACCACGACTTTTGCATGACAGTCAGAACCAAAACTTTGATGTGGGTTCAGAGGACAGGTATCTTCTTTGGCGGTCATCTGCAATAGAACGAAAGGGAAAACATGAAAACATTTCTAGTCATAGCAATCTAGTTATTCTAAGGGTATTGCAAGCAACAACCTTCAGCTCTGTTGATATAAGTGAAAAATAGACGTGATGGATATGCATACACATGCGTAAGAGGTATGAGAGCCAGGACCATAGCCACGATTTCGGTGCGGGGAGAGGGGACGTCCGATATGTAGTTTTATTGGGCGTTCGATTTTCACCGACGTTCACCATTAGTGGGCGTTTTCTAATGGTGTCATCAGGAATTTGTCATTTTTGGACCCCACCCCACCTCTTCCGTCATCAATTTCGACTATTTTCCTTATTCATATAACACGGGGCGTCATCGTTGGCCCACCCGCCCCAACCACCCCAATGATGGTACCATTAAAGTACGGTTGCTTATTATATATTTTTTGAAGGGGGTAACCCCTTAACACCCTTGTCTACTGGCCGAATGAGAAGTTTCCAAATCGCGATAACGGGACTTGTCCAAATAATGGAACCAAAGGCAGATTTACGTACTGGGTAGTACGTGTGTTCGTTTGGGGTAGAGCAAGACTTTCAAAAGTGCGAGGCTCAAGAGTTATGATAAAGTACATCACGGTCTAAAAATTTTTTTGAGAAAAGGGATACAGTGCGCGCAGGCAAGTCCAGACAATGCTGAAAATATTCCTCGATGCCTCCCCAACCACACCCCAGGCTCGACGGTGCCTGGGCATGCAGGTGTCATTTGAACGCGTTATCCCCACAACATTATTTTGGACTGTACTGTGCGTTTAAAAATTATGAAAAACAAAGTACAGAACTATTAGCGGAGTTCGCATAACTGAACAAGTGCTGCGTCGTGTTTACATGCAATTGTAATTCTGATGACAATTACTATTCTGCATCCGTTGTAATGTACACTTATCTGTACACTCGCTCTTAAAATTGTAATGCAATGTATTCAGGGCCGTACCCAGGATTTCGGTTCGGAGGTGGAGGAGGGTGTAAGAGTATATGCAGTTTTATTAGACATTTGGTATTCGCCTATGTTCACCGTTCTATGATAAAATAACAATTTCGTAGGCTAGGAGGGTGACTGTTTTCATTACATTTATACTCGCTGGAAAGTTGTTGTAAAATATTATTGAAATAAAAAATCAAATAACGTTACTATTACAATTCGTTTAGCCGACCGATCTTCAATAGTTATTCGTAACTTTCAGTAAAGCAATGCCGGAATATTGCATTAAGTAGTGACAACTTTTCTTTTAAAATAATAACTGTAACATAATGCATTAAAATCTCCTTATAACGAATTTCTTGGGAAAATTGATAACGAACAGGAAAACTTTTCGGTGTATCCAAAGTTCGTTGTATCAGATATTTTTCCTGCACATTTACATAACTCGGAACGTTACAACTTGTCTCTCATAGCTGAGCTTTCTTTACAAAAAGTTTCTTTAAAACGAAATTCTAATGTAGTAAGTTTTAAAGTAAAATTAATTTTATTGTTATGACTTAATTAATCCGTTGCTTTTCGACAATTTTTGCCCGCTACCCAAAATCACTGATCAAAATCACATTACCCAATTTGGGCCAAATTCCAATGTAACTAAATGTCGAAAAAAAATATCGATAAAAAAATTGAAATGAAAATAACAGCAAGCGGGAACGTGAAGAGAAATGTTGTTACATGAGAACGGGCTGGAAGCAGGCTACGAATTAGGAATAGAAAGATGAAATTGACTTGGTGTAGCTATCAAGGAAGGTAGAGCCAGAAAGTAGAAAATTAAGTAAAGAAGAATTGGCGACAAGACAAAAAATATTTTTCACTTCGGTTTTGCCAGCAAGAGATCTTCAGAGAACCAAATTTCAAGATATTTGATTTTCCTTGGGGTGAGCTCCGTTAGCCAAATCCAAACAATTTTTATCCAATTTTGTTTGATTGACGCGATTTTGAGAAGCACTGTAGTAATCTGTGATTTCATACTACCAGATATAACTACAGCGCCTATTTAGCGTGAAAAAAAGCTTCTGTGGTAGCTTCGGACAGCATACATTCTATATGTGTACAGTGTACTTCTGTATCTGTATGTCTAGTGAGTTTCTACTAGTGTATTACGTAAGTAAAGTTGGGTTTAAGACCGTAAGATGTTAAAACAATCGGGTTGTTAATAAAAGATCAATCAAAAAGCAGTATTATGACGCGCGAATACGTTCTAATCGTCCCTTCAAGAGAACAGAACTTCAGCATTCTAAATAGAATAGAAGCTTGATAATACGCTCTGACAGCGTTGCAAAGAAAATTGAATGCGGCAAGTCAGTTTATCACTGTACAACTTTGTCATTGTATCTCGTGTTTATTTCTAAATTTTGTCAGATTGGAGATCTTAACAGCACCAGATTCTGCAGTACTCTTTTCAGTTTTCCTTGGGCTGCGCTCTATTACCCAAATCTGAACAACTTGTAGCTAATTGTGGGTAATTTATCCATCGTTGAGAAGTAGCGTTAGACACCAAGTTTTTAAACCCTCCAGAATTCTAGAAGTCAATAAGGTGTACCCTAGTCTTATATGACTAACAATCAAGCGCAACCTGGCAAAACGTAAGCCTAGCAGTATCCCAGGTCGCTGGTCAAATTAATTGGATTATTTCATTTAGGTTACTGTGATTCTTTACACATTATTCTTGGCCTCATTTTATCACAGTGCTGTTTAAGCTTGATGGCGACGCCTACGTATGTTTAATTCCTTTACTTTTCTAAACTGCAGGATTCTCTGTATAACGCTTTTACAGTTTCACGAGTTGTCCAATCCGCTGTTATTAAAAAGTACAAAGTTCCTAAATATAGCTATCTTGGTGCCTTTGAGTAGGAGCTTTAGGCCATTCAAAAATGCTCCTTTTAGTCTGAGCGCGTAAAACAAGCTAAAACTTTCCCTAGAGTACGGAAGAAAAGCTGGTCAAGTTTTTAAGCATATTAACTATTTTTAAATTGCGTAGAAGTTCCTAGTCTCCACCACTGTCAGCGTCCAGACATTTTCATTGTTGTTTATCGTTAGCTTTCCACTTGAGATGCCAAAATCTCATGTCTGCATCAATTCGCGCGTTTCAGGCAAATTGAGTACTTTTTATTTGAATGCACGTAATTTTTGTCTACTGGGAAGTGGATGAAATGTTTTCACACCGGTAGTATTTGATGCCGAGCTTATGTTCATGAGCTTAGTCAGGAATTCTCTTCATCCAGTCGCCCGTTTCTTTGACTTCATGGGAACAAAGATTGCAGTGATGCCACCTGAGGAGGATCTTTATGGTTTCCTAGTTTTTCACCAAACCGATTCACGAATCACAGTACCAATTTCACTCTTCCTTTTGAGAGCCTCCGAAGATAAGAAATCTTAACCTGAGTTAGTTAAAGCTTTCCGCAGTTCACGAAAATCGATCTCTTCCTTGGCGAGCTTGCGTTCCTCGAGCCGCGTCCCCCCACGCCACGGAAGCGTAGAGCTTCGCGTTCCAGGAACAGAGAACTGAGACGCATACTGTACAGTATTCTACAGAGAAAGGCATATATACATAGCTTATCGAAGACGCTCGCCTACGTTCTACTTGCACTCTCTGCACGATTTCATTGATCGCCCCCATTCAGGAAGAAACTTGGCGTTCGGGAGCTTCGTGGGAGCTGCTTCCTTTCTCCTCCTTTCTTCCCTCCTACTCGCGCCCGAAGATGAGAACGAAGACCCATATCCGAGTTTTGTTTACCCTTGATCTAGCTTCGTACCGTTTGCTTTCCTCCTACCCCACAAGCCTACCAGGTCTCGCCTTGTCTGACGCTGTCCCAAACCTCATTTGAACTTGGCATGTCTGCCTTTTTCCTCGCAGATTCTGTGGGTAAAGTCGCTTTTTAGACTGTAAGTTCTGCTGTACCACTCATTGACTATTGCCATGAAGTACAAAAGCGGTCTCGAACGAGGATTACTGCTGAATATTTCCCTGGTCCTTGCCCCACTCAACCAAGACCAACAATGGCGACCTAGTTGAAGAAATACGGAGGCAAAACGGCTTTATTTACCCTTCTTTGGGACTTGTGTCCTGAGACCTATTGAATGTTTACGCTTGCTGTCCATAGCATCGATCCATTCCGGCATGTTAAGCCCTCATAGTAAATTCCCTCTGGTTCACTGAGGATTGCCATAAAGGAAACGAAATGCAAAACAGCCAAGATTTAATATGCGAAAGAGTGTGAATGAAATGTGAATGAAATGCAATAGTAAAGTGAGACATCGACAAGTACGTGGAAATGAGACATAAAAAAGGAAATGAAATTACGTCCTTTCCCTTGTCTGGCTCGATCTACGACTGCCGTCGAAAAGAATCAATCGTCTTATTATTGGCAGGGGCTTTGGCTAGCCAGGACTGTGTCCATGCTAACGGAGCTGAGCTCACGCAGGCAGAAATATCTTACCCGTCTTACCTATATTCGATAAGCCCACCAAGCTCCAGTCCTACGGTGTCTTTCTTTTTGGGGCGAGGTTTTGGTCCAACTTCAAGGTACACACAGCTCAGGCCGAAACGAAGGAAACGCTGGTCGCGAATTTTTTGGGAAAATTAGTACAACTATTGCAGGTGAGCGTTCATGACTAGGCCTGCCTAATTATCTATCCATCCAAGCTTTCCTTCACATAAGCGTAGAAGTGAACACTTGCATTAGTCCGTAAGGAAGCTTAGTAGGAGTCGGCTTGAGCGACAGTGCGTCGAGATCTTTATTCCACAATTTATTCGATGTTGTAACCCAATGACACGCACACCTTAAAAACGGCAAAAGCCCAGGAAAACGCTTGGTAGGCTGTTAGCTGGATTCATCACTGAGATATACCCCACCAGTTGGGTCATGCGGAATCTAGTCTTGGTTCTGCGTCTCCGACAATTCTCTTATTTGCCGACTTGCGCCTTGCGTTCCTTCAACGCTGCCACGCAACACGGCTGTAGGGCACCATCACGTAACACACGCCTTTATGGCAACTTAGCACTTCAGTGAACAAAATAGTTAAATGGGCTAAGTAGGGGAATATGGACGTTCCCACCGCAGCCCCAGAACTGCACTTGAACCGTTTCGCCTTGATCCAAATATATGGTTTCAAACGAAGGTTAGAGAGTATTACAGCGTTACTCTAAAGCAGCCTCCGTAGACGCATACTATGCGTCTTTGTTATGTATAGCCTGGCTTGTAACAGAAATAGGGTGCCAACGGAGACCGAGCTTCGCGACGGCGTCTCCAGACAGGCTGCCCGGATGACGATGAAACGGAAATCCAGCATCCCCCTTGACGACTTACCCTTTGAAAAAGACCCCAAAGAGTTGGAGGCCGCACCCTGCCTTCGTCTACTTTCGGTCCGCGCCAACTTGCCACTAGAAACCCGAGATGACGTTATCAGTTTATTTGGGTTTAGTATGTTTAAAAGAATACCCAACGACTACCACAGAAATATGCATGACCTTGAGAGCACTCGAACAAAGCTATTTGGAGACCGTCGGGTATTTACGGACCGTTTCAGTTGGAACAAATCATGGCGTCGTGCACGTTAGATTTCGGTTCCCACAATGAAGAGCGCGCACTCTATTTCTTTCTTTTTTTTTTCTTTCCTCTCAGTCGCTAATCGGTGAACCTGAATATTTCGTGAAGGTGAAGTAAAGAAAAGGTGACCCCGTTGCACCGGGTAATGGTATGAAGCAAACGAGAAGGGAAGACAAGACTAAAAGGGAAGAACGTGAAAGACGTAAGTTAGGTAAGAAGAAGAAAGATGTGGGTATTCTGCTCAATCAATAAGTTGTGTAGGTGCACGAACTTGGAGGAGCCGCCCACGTCGATTCTGTTCAAGCTGGAGGCACATAAGTGACGGAGCCACAGCAACTCCCCCCAGAAAGGGGAAAGTGATAAACCCCGATAAACCCCAAGTTCCGTCTGATATTTTTCTCAGACTGTCGATTGAAAGGGTTACGCAATTGAGGAAACCCATTACGACAGATAAAAAGAGCTACGCCTAACAAGAGGATCAATGTAGATTTTTGCACTGAGGGGGTTAACGTAAATTTTGCAAAAGGTACTAGGAGAATCACGTCACTTGTATACTCGACTTTTTTTAAGTTTGCACCCTACATTCAAACTACCACGGTTGTGTCGTGGGCAGTGTGCAACATTTATGTACACCATTGTATCACTCACAAGTCTCACGCTTACGCTCTATTTTGAAAATAAAAAAAAAGATACTGTCGCAATCTTTACTCCAGTCAAATAATTTAACAAGAATTAGGGTGTACATATCAACACTCAATGTCCTCTCAATCCGTTATACACTTTGTTGACCGATTCTTGCTTCAGTATCCGCCGGAGCTCTGAATATAGTAAACAAGAAAGAATAGGATTAACAGTTAGTTTTAACAAGTTAGGGAATTACTACCTTCTTTCTCTGATTCAGAAAAGCCATCTTTAGGGAAAGAAACGTCGAAAGTGATGTAAAGGATACCAAACAAGTTGTTGTTGCTGTAGTTCGGCATGCCTTCTCCCTTCTTGCGAATACGGGCACCTGGCCAGGTCACTTTGTCACGAACGATATGAACTTTATGACCGTCCAAGTGTTCGATGTCGATTTCAAAACCTAAGAAAGAGAACAATTTATTTATTGGAAACCGTCGGAAATGAAGGTGCGAATGACGATTGTACCAGTTAGAGCATCGGCTAACGAGATCGTGACATTCGTATAGAGATCATCTCCCCGGCGTTCAAAACGGTCATGTGGCACTGTTTGAATTTTAATTCTCAAATCACCGGGTTCGCCTTCCACGTGCGGTTCTCCTTCAGCTGTGAAACGCTGTTCTTGACCATCTTCCATTCCAGGCTCGATCTCAATTTCCAAGACACGCTCTTCATTGACCAACCTATCACAAAAATCAAAAATAAGAAAAAAATAAAACAGAGATCCTTCCCCATCTTCTGTAGCAGTGATTCCTATAATGGACTTTGTCTCTTCCTATACTGGAAATGCAAGCTAAATCAAGTTCATCCTTACTTGACATTAGGACATTCATCACAGACCGTTTGCTGAGTCATTTGGAACCTGCCAGGTCCTATTTGCCTAGTGACCATTTCTTGTCGGCAGTTACATTTTCTGGTCCCTGATGCAGGCTTCACTACAGGTTTATTGTGAGTAATCTGAAACATTTCCCAAGATCAGAACCAGACTTGGACTTCAGAATATCAAATTACCTCGACAAAATTCCCGGTATATAACTCCTCTAGTGTGACATGCAAATCCATCACGATATCGGCTCCTTTGGGCATTTCTCTTGCTCCTTGGTGGCCATTATCAAAGTGGAAACCAAAATCGCCAAAAAAGCTGGCGAACGGATCCATCCCGCCTCCGTTGGCTCCGGCTTCTTTCTTTACACATTCTTCACCGCAACGATCATATAATTCTCTTTTATCTTGATCAGACAGGACTTCATAAGCTGCTCCCAAGTCTTGAAATTTTTCGCTGGCTTTAGGATCGTCTTTGTTTTTGTCCGGATGAAGCTCTTTCGCGAGTTTTCTATAAGCTTTTTTAATTTGATTCGTTGATGCTGACTTCGGAATACCCAGTATTCCATAGAAATCTCGCCTGGTTGAAGAAGATAAGAATTATACATAGCGTATACGCTTCAAACTTAATGCTATTCAGTTTTTTTTTATATTTTGCTACACACTTACCCAGCCAAAACAGTTATCACTGTTAAAAATAAGTTAAGGCAAAGGAAAATTTTTTTGCTCGAAGTCATTTTCTTAAGTTCTTACAGCCCATACAAATTCCTCCGCCAGCAAACACACACACACACAAACAGATGCCTACGAGAGTCCAGTCGTGCACGGCGGTCTCCAATCGCCACGCTAGTTGCGTAGATGTGGTAAAACCCCATTGGCTGACCGAACTCTGGGCGCGCATTTCAAATATTGACGAAGCGAAGCCCATTAGGACAAACTTTAATTATATTGACAGAGTATGGTTGCATACAACAATTAGGCATCACTTAATTATAGACTCTGAGGAAAATTTAGGCTAGGGTGAGAAAGCTTTATGTGATCAAGAAATGTCGACTTGTCTGGGAAGGAAGACTGACAAACAGTGCATGTGAAGCTAGGTCGATGCTGCGGTTTACATACATGTTTCTGGAAGGCTTTTTCTGTTTTAAAATTTGCTTGGCAGATACTGCAGGTAGACCATTTATACTTTGGCGGTGGTCTCGATGCGCCCCTTGCCGCTTCCACGTTTACAGTCGTCGTCATCAAACTAACATCGTCACTGCGATTGGACGAATCAATAGTAGATACTGTGGTAGCCTCCGTACTTTGCTGGGGAGCTAGTCCGCTTTCACTTCCCTCTAGAGCAGTAGCTTGAATTACTGTTTCATTACCAAGGTGGAATTCCTCTAAAATTTCTCCTTCCCCAATGGAAAGAACTTCCGGGTCAAACGCAGTAATCTGAATCGCGCCAGTACCGTCCACATAAATTATCCCAGTTTGCGCTTCACGTGGCTGGACTGGAGACTCTTGGGGGCACACAACATTCAGGGTTACTGTTGGCTCTGTTCCGCGAACATTTTTTTGTGCACCTTGACCATTTTTCCCCTTGAGATGTGTCTTCATATGTGAAGCTCGGTGACCTGTCGTTCGGAATGTGGCTTTACATTCTGGACATTCAAACGGTTTCACCCCTGCAAAGTCCAAAGATAATAAACACGTACAGTACAATAACACAGTACACACGATTGCAAAAACGTAAAATGCCATGTAACGAAAAACAAAATCACTGCATTGATCTCCTTTCGACTTACGAATCACGAAGGGATTAACATTTTATTTATTGGTCAATGGTTATAATATTTCGTATTTGTCAACATATATTATCAGTATCGACAGACTGAGTACATTATTAGTATTAAGCTATTACCTGTATGTAGTCGCATGTGAACCTTCAGTGTATCTCGCGACGCGAACAATTTACTGCAAATATGGCACGCAAAATTCTTGGATTGTAAATGGGTTCGTATGTGATGTTCCAGAGTACTTTTCAACGAAAAGCTTTTGTGACAAGCCGAGCACGAGAACGGCTTTTCTCCCGTGTGTACTCGCACGTGCCGAATCAAGTCGGAAGCTTTACGGAAAAACTTGCCACAAAAACTACACGAATTTTTCCCCACGTTTTCTCGTTCTTCGGTCGGAGCTAGTTGGTTAGCCGTCTTCGCGTTCCCAGAACCTGATCTGTCTTCTTTTGACGAGGATTTGGCAACTAAAGAATCCATAAAGATTTTTTCTGATACGGCACGCGAAGCCTCCACTACAGCACGATGACGAAGTTCGGAGTCAACTTCGTCAGGATCGCCTTCCAACACGCCGCTATTTTCATTGGCTTTACCACCTTCGTGATCTTTACGTGAAGTATCGTTGAGCGTGTCCACATGGCAGTCCATATGGTATTTGAAATACGTAATATCGTAAAACACCTTGCCGCAGAGCTGGCAAATGTAATCCTGGGAATTGTCTCCTCTACAGCAAACCCACATGTCAAGACTGTTTCACATTAAGTAAAGTAATCACTTACTCGTTTTCTGCGTTAACGACGCTCAAATCATACCGAGCCACTGGGCTACCTAATATCGTCCCTTCGGGCAAGATATTCGCCAGGTTGGTTGACTGGGTTAGGGAATTAAATTCTAAGTGGTCACCCTTTATAAAACGGCATTATCACTGTCCGCGCTATTCGACGTTTTTCTTTCCAGAAGTATAATATTAATACATGTAGGCGTACCTGTAATGTAAATGTAGCAAAAGTATTTGATTCCATAGCTTGTCCATATAAAATTCCTCCTTCAGCCACTTCGCTTTCAATACCACTACTACGGCTTGGCTGTTCATCTGGTAGTAGGACTAGGTTATCAAGCGGTACAAGCACGTTTCCCATTTGGGATTCAACAACGCAGTCAGCTTCATGGGAGCTAGTGTCAGGATTTTCGTTAGGTATAACCGTGACTATAGCAGCATCTGTACTCTCCGGGTTCTGGGTTTGAGCGCTGATCGGTTGTTGAATGACGCTTACAGCACCCTAAAGAAACCATTGATAACAAGCGTCTTTCGAACTTACGTTCAAAGAATTACCGGGGCCAAGCTTTGGGCAACTGACGTGGATAGAGCTGAAGACTCCGAGGCCTGTTCCAAGGAAGTGACAGAACTGCCATTTGATTTCTCTGCATTCATCATAGTCTGGACGCAAAAAAATATTGAAAAATGGAATTGTAACTCACACAATTTCATATTAATAAATATGACTGAAATAAAATATCAATGCAAGTTTAAACAAAAAGAAAAACTTGTTGATGTTTTGAAGAATGTTTCATACCAGACGCATAACTTCGGCCGCATGAACGCGTATGTGCTTTTTGCATTGAGACTTAGTTTTAAAGGCTTTCCGACAGTAAGGACAGAGATACGGCCTTTCCTCGCTATGGATGGTCATATGACGCTTCAATGTGGTCCGTGTTCCAAACTTCTGTGTACATATCTCGCACTGGAAGTTACGCTCGTCACTATGCGTTAGCATGTGTGCTTTGAGGATAGAACTGGAACCGAATGCTTTGCTGCAGGTCGGACAAGAATAAGGTTTGGTTCCAGTATGCGACTGCATGTGTTGCTTGAGATGATTCGATTTCTTGTACGCTGCACCACATTCTCCACACACATGAGGACGCTCCGACGTATCAATGACCAAACTTTTAGTCTCGGGCACAACGCCTGTGGGAAGCCGTTGAACATTTTTAATGAACTTTTTCAATTTTCAGCCTTTCATACCTTCGGAAGAGACACGAAGTGGACCTAGTAAAGGCGGTTTTGTAGCAGGAGCTGAGTTAACTTCCGACAGTGCATCGCTATTTGCTGTTTGCTGCGACTGAGAAGCCCGCAAATGACCACGGACATGAACATTATAATGGGACTTGGTCCGAAAAGTTTTTTGACAGTTTTGGCATTTGTAGGGCTTGAGACCAGTGTGCAAACTAGGAAAACAACAACATTGTAAAACAAAATTTTGGCAAAAAATTGTGAGAGCAAACCGGGTGTGCACAGAAAGACTGCTTGACGAACTAAATTTCTTATCACATATGTTGCACTTATGGATCTTGATGCCTTCGTGTGCTCGCAAATGGGAAGTTAATGTGGAACGCAAACGAAATGCACGGAAGCACTGAGGGCACTGGTAAAAAAATTATGATATTAATAAGAATTTGTATCCTCTTTAAGCAAAATTTACTTTAAAGGGACGCTCGTTGTTGTGAATCCTGTGATGGCGTAGTAAATCGGAAGGCTTTTTGAATGATTTGGTACAAAAATTGCACAAATAGCGCTTCCCGTCTTCTTCCATGATAAACTTGACTCGTTGCTTCCTAAATCACATCCATGTTCTAAAAAATCTACTTTCATCGCACAACCAAGTCAAGCCGTGTCGTATTACCGTGATGTACCATCAGACAATTTTTCAGTGAAGGACAGGAGTCCATGGGACTTGTTCGCGGAGGCCTTGACAAGTTTGGCAGGGGTGCTAGGTTGGTTCTGGAAGATCGCAGTAGGTCCAGAATCTGGCGAAGTGTCCTCAACGTCGCCTTCGTTGCTTGCCGCTCCAACACCACTGTTTTCCAACGCTTTTTGCAAAATATCTGGCCCAGACGTCTTTTCTGCATCGCAAGCAGGGACTAACGTGTTAGACAGCGATTCCGCGTTGCTAGTCTTTCCTGGAGGTAACACCGGATTCATATGGAAACGGCTTATATGTGTGCTTAGACTGCCAGGTCGTCGAAAGATAGAATTGCATTCCTCACACTTATAGCCTTCGTCCGAGTTACCCGTGAAAATATGAACGCAACGAATGTGACTACGTAGATTTCCTGGTATATTGAAAAATAATACTTAATATTTCGTTAACAAATTACAGAGCCCGGTAGGGCCCTAAATGTTTTCTCCTTCTGAACCGTTTACCTTTCTGACCAGTAGAGTATGGGCAAAAAGGGCATTTATACGGTTTATTTCCCGTATGTGTAGTAACATGAACCTGAAGAGAGTTTTTCTGAGTAAATCCTTTTCCACAAGTCTCACACTAAAAAAGAAAGCAAAATAATGCATGCAATAACTTCAATAAGCAGAATAGAAGTAAATAAATTAGTAATCGAACTAACCATGTATTCCTTGCAGCTGAATTCTAGTTTAAACTTAACTTCACCGTAAATAAGTAAGAGTTATTTCCTACCTTAAAAGGTTTTTCTCCTGTATGAACTCTTTTATGGCGAGCTAGTTGGTTAGGTTTATCAAAACTGAGCGTGCACTGATCACAGTTCAGACGACGCTTTGTAGTAGCTAGTGATTTGCGTTGCTTCCGTTCCAAATATGGCTTGACCTAACCAACTTATGGTTAAAAATGTTTGAGATTATTTTATGGTTACTTTTTCATGTATTTTACTGTGCGTTCGAAGCACGGCATAAGATGTGAATTGTACACTGCAATACTGGCAGGAAAAGTGCTTAACTTCCTTAGACTCGTTGGTCTGGACAAGTTCATGCGTTCTGACGTGGAGGTCGAAATCATCCTAAAAAAAATCGACTAATTGCGTATAACTCTAGTTTTCACTCGTTAAGACTTACACGTGAGTTAAACTCTTCTTCACAATCGGGACAAGTTATACTTTCTTCTACTTGGTGAATAAGGAGGTGAGCTTTTAGGCTAGCGATCCGGTTGAAGATTTTGTTACACGAGGGACACTGATGAGGACCACCTGAATGAAGTGCTTGATGCAAAACGTAGTTTTCTTCATGATTAAAGGTTTCCATGCATTTAGAACATCTAAATGGTTTTCCGTCATGAATTTTCATATGCTTTTTGTATAGTCGACGGGTTGTGAAGCTCACGGAGCATGTTTGGCATTCTAGAGAATTTTGATCGGATATTGGATTGGCCACGGGTCCCAAAGACTCAGTTTCTTCGTACACTTTCTTTAGCTCCTAAACAAATAATTTAATTTTTAAGCTCGTATTAATTCATTTCAAACCTGATCCACTAAACCAGTTTGCAGAGCTACATCAGCTGGTGCTTTATTGAACAGTAAGTAGGACGGGATGGAAATAACTTGCTGCCCATCAGCTAAGTACGCTTCTAACAACCAATATAAAAATTAAGAGGTTATTTTTCTCTGTTCTGAGATTTGCTTGAATACTGTTTTCTGTAAATAATAATAATAAAACCACAATACTTCAATGGTGTCCAAGCTAACAACGCTTACGTAACAAAAAGAAACAAAAAATGAGGCAAGTATATAAAACTTTAATGCAAACCTGCAAGCGAGTACGTTGTTCCATCACCCAAAACAATGCTGACTACTTGATCTTGTTGTTCGGCGTTAGCAAATCCAACGTCAGTCACTGGCAAGCTTTGCAGTGCTAAGTTGGTATGTGCCGATATATTCGTTACGGCCGGCTTTTCCATACTTCTGTACTCGTCAATGCAGTTTAAGACATGAATATATAATTACACAAATTCAAATGTGGCGCTGTGCCGAAATGGGCATTTTCATTGGCTGCGCCACCAGTCGCTTTTTAGTAGACAAAATCCTCAGTTCTTCCTAAAATGTAGTACTGTCAGCTACTCAAATGGATTTACTACTCGCATGTTACCTGATAAGTAACTTGGCCGAGCGTGTTTCTGTCTATTATGTCACGACAATCCGCAATTAACAGTGAATAATATTCTATACGAGTCTGTAGCGATCAAAACAAACAATTGCCATTTTTACAACTCTGGCGCATCTTTACTAAGCTAACGTTTTAGTAACAAAATAATAGATGGCGCTGTTCGCTGAAACAGCTACAAAATTCAGGTGAATTACCATTGCTAGCTGTAAATCGTTCCAAGTTACGAATTATTGAACTTCTTGAAGACACCTTTTCTAAATCACTTTAAAAACGCCTACGGATGCGAGATTTTTGCCTGTGATCCTATTAACATACGCCACACGGAGCGTCATTTGTTTCAAGCAATTCAACGCCCCACACGCATTGATTGCTCCTAGCGTAGGCTTACTACGCGGAATTCGAGAAGAGCACAGATTATTAGTGTTTATTTTTAAAATATATCTGTAAAACGAATCAAATACTTTGGGTATAAAAGCCACCTCACTCGAAAAGGAGTTAGGTTAACTTCACTTGTTCGGTGAAACGCTGAGGTGGTCCACGGCCACTCATGTCGTCCTTATCCCCGGGCAAGTATCGTTTCTTTTCTGTGCCATAAAAAAGGGTCAAACAAGTCAACAACCATGGCCAGCTACTTTATCCTACTTACCATCTTCTCAAGTTTGTCCTTTTCACGCCTGCGAACGCGTACAGGACAATGTCGAATCTCGGTCTCGAATGCTCGCGAGTCCCTATAATAAGCTAGCTGTAGAAGCATCACAGGCGACACAAAAGCTAGTTAATGAGCCAAGCTTGTAGGGGTGCTACTCTCGGTTAGTCCATAGGAAGTTAAGGTGCTTGGAAAATTTCTCAGTTTGGAGAACCGTGACATAGACAGAAGGCGTTGGCGTTGGCCAAAACATATTTCACGCAGCGGGCGGTTTTAAGTGACCATCGGAGAGAACGTCTGTCGTGTCTCTGTCGTTGTATGACTCCTTGAAGGTGGAAAAAGGGCAAACTATTCGACATTCCTGCAAGAGTGCCTGTAAATCTCCTACTTTTTCTTCGGGAGTTCAGCCCACTTTTTCGAAAAGGGATTCCAATCTCCGTTTCAAATGGAGTTTTCTACCCAATTTTCGACACTGGCTTACTGGGCAGAAGCGTGGTGAAAGCATTGTCAACACAGCATGCTCCACAAGTGTCCGAACCTCCCAAACTAGAGACAAACCTCTCTTTTTTCCAAGAGTAGACTATGGGCAAAGGAGATGACCAAGTAATTGGGGAAGTGTCCAGTAGACCTCCAGCGTGGAAAAGGAGGAAATAGATCCCTTTTACGGTCTTGTCTGTCTGCCATTCAACGCGCACGAGCGTTTGCTTATTTATTTCCTTAAACAACAGCACCTCAATGGAACGTAGATTCCCCACTGACGGATGCCGCGGCAAGGTTCCAGAAGGATAGAGCTTCAAAAAACATTTAGCTCCTAAAACAACTTTTCCCTTTTAATTTTATTGAACGAACACTTCGTGAATCTTTTAGACCGTTGAGGACTTAATTTCAAACGATAATAAAAATTAAACTTAAACAATTTTGACTTTAATAAAGAAGGCAAATTTGTATAACAGAAAGCACTAGTATTTATTTTGTAGTTTCCAGTTGTCTAAATTATACGTTCAACTTCGGCTCCAAATCTTTTTTGACTCCACCATGTACCATTTGCATAAAACCGTAGATAATAACCTAAGGAACTTACTCCCTAGGTTTTTCTGTCAGAACACCAAAGAATAGTTTAAAGCTTTGTGTAGATTGTAGAAAGTCTGAGGTTGGCATGGGAAGATACGGCGCCTTTAGAAGTATAACATATGAGAGAATGCAGAAAAGGTGTATAGTACAGCGTGGGCAGATGCAGACGAGTCAAAAGCGGAGTATTGTAGGAGTATTGTAGCAGCGACAGGCGGTTATCATATGCACATCTCAAAGATGATGGTGTCTCCTGATGTGGTCTCTCCTCTTTCCTCTCTTGTTCGCCTTCTCCTGCCTGGGTGGACTTTCAGGGAAGTTGGAAGATAAGCTGTGCGGTGAGCTCTGGGTCCTAACTTCAACTTCACGCGGAGTTTGCTCTTTGGAAGCTATCGCTGACATCGCTAGTATCGATACAAGTCTCCACGGAGAGGGAATTTTGCATCTGTGGCACTCGGGGCTGATTTTACTTGCTAACATGACAAGGGACCTCAAGTGTCACCCATGCTGTTGAGCTAACTTTTCAAATTTTTATGGTGGCTGTGGTATGGACCCCTGCCACCTGAATTGCAGTATGCGTGGTTGTCATGCCTAACGACCTAACACGTAGAACCCCACGACTGTCATTATCTTTTCGGGGACTCATTTATCCAATACTGTTTTTCAGCTGCGAAGTTTCAGCGAAAGAGTTAAACATGGCTATGGGACAAAGTATAACTCCGTGTTGCCCTTTTATTGCCTTTTGCTTTAACGCGAAGCATAATTTCATTCTTATAAGGACATGATCCCGTAAGGGTTCTTTTTTCGCATTTACCAAGAATGAGAAACGCTCATCCGGTGCGTACGTTAATGGTAGCAAACGTGCTGGCGAGTCTCAAATTTACCTATAGCTTGTTGCTCAGGTGTTAAAGAAACACCTTAACAGGATGTTTGAAATCTTGCGGTACGTTATTACAGGGACCTCAAATTGAAATCTAGTAAAGGAGAGGTCTTGGACTTGTAGAAGCCTGCGCAGGCTTCGTGTTCCGGGCCCGGTGAAGAAAGCAGGCAAATCGAAACAAGTGATGGGCATTGGCGATTATAGCTTTCATAAATAGTCGAGTGAGTGCTGGCCTTCTATTTCTTGTAAAAGCGCACTAGGTTTTATGCTCTTGTAGTCGCTTAATGCTGTGAAAAAAAGATAGCGGCATGTTACCGCAACCTCTAATTAAGCTCAACCTCCCGACTCCGCCTCCCTTTTGGCGGTTTTTCAATTGCTTTACGAAGCCTCCTGAAATTCACACCTTGTGGGTCCACACAAATTTGGGATTCTTTCCTCGACGCGCAAATTTCGTTGGATGATCATGGCTCTCTAACAAGTTTTAACGAATGTCTAATTAGTGGGCCAGCCAAAGTCAGAAGCATACCTGGCGAGAGCACTGTACTTGTCCACCTTCTTAACGGCACAAACGGAATGGTAATGAATTTCCCCTGCGTTTAAGGGGGATTCAAGCTCCAAGCTCACTTGGCGGTCAAAGGTTTTGCTGAAAGAAAGAGGTTATTTTCGTGAAAAATGGACTGGCCGTTTGATTGATTAACTTTGGTGTTATCGGTCCGTCTATCGGTTTGTGAAGAGCGTTCAGAAGTGCGAAACGTTCAGGTAGCTCATTCTAATATGTTTACTGCTCCGCTTTCGTAAGCAAAAGCTTTGCGGTAGGATTATAACCCCAACCCTTTTTCTGCGTGTGGGGACTGAAAACTTTACCTTTAATCATTCTTATTTTTCAAAAGAAAATTAATAGGGGATTTTTCTGGATTACTTCCAAGTCCAATTATGTGATAAAAAAATCCTCTCTATAGTCCACTTTGCGCCTCAGTGTCCGCTAAGAAATTACAGAAGATTTCTCTCATCGGATTCTGCTACACCTGGCACTATTATCTTCATTTTCTTTTTAAAGAAAACCTACCAAATTACATATAGCATTACATACTAATATACTAAGACACAATGCAATAATTTGTCTGGAAAGTAATGATTCTAAGTTATTTTGACCAAGACACCAACCAAGATGATTGTGTTCTTAAGATAGTGAAATTTTTAAGTTAACTTAAATTTAAATGCTATTTCGTAAACTGTGGATGCTAACCGGCGACTTATTTATGCGACCTAAGATCCGGAGACGCTGGGACCGGATGGAATGGTTTCCATTGAACTGGCTAACAGTTGCGAAAGCTGGAAGAACGCGTAAGAAAACAAGTTACTTACTTAATTTTTGCTTCAGAAAGCTTGCAGCGTTATTTACTTGGAGTTCTCTCGTATTATGTTTGTTAATTATTTTCTTTGCGCCATCAGTTTACTTCGAAAATAGTAATGGTCCTGTTTCTGAATTGACAATTATTACTGAAAATTTCTTTCATCGCCTCCATTTTCCTCAACAGTACTTTCAGGTTTCGTTGACAAAAAGGGCCTGAGTGATCAATTGGTACCTCAGATTGGTGTCGGCTATTGCTTTCTTTTGGTTTGCATGATTGTGGGATAAACGAAGACATTTTTAGTGGCAAGAGCATTTGCCTTTTATGAGGGTAGGCCACGCAGGCTAGCTTGGCCCAATAATTGCTTATAACTAATGGAGCGGCGACATGACAGTTGGGTTTATATAACCAAAAGCCGCGATCTGCCTCGTCTATACAGCCTTTGTTGTAATGCCTCCTAGCCATATAACTTAACAATACGCCACATGTTAAGTATATACCGCCCCTCCTTTTTAGTGCATTATCGTGACTCCTCATTTTTCTTTTCAATATCCCCTCGGTCCCAATTGTTGGTATTCTTAGCGTTCCCGTTCTAGCCGTAAATGCTGCTTTGTGATCGTTGAAGCAAGTGAGAGACTGTCGTTGGTATAACAATGCACTTATCGACTTTGCAATATTTCAGTATCGGGAAACTGCGAATATATACCTCTTTTGTTACCCCGCACTGTTGTTATCTAGGTGCTTTTTTATTGGCTGTTGTTGGTCATTACCTTTCAAGCGACTGTCGGCCGTCAATATGGCGCTATCTCCACCCATTTTTCGATAGCGTAAGACAAAGACTTTGTGCACTTGCTTCGACTACAGTGCCCATCAAAAAAACCGTTTATAACTTTTTTGAGTAAATAAGTAATCTTAGTTTTTGACATTTAAGGTTGCTTGTAAAGGTTCATATTGTTATCCTGTGTAGCCTCTTATTAATTTTTGAGTAATTACTGAAGTAATTGGCGCATTGTTTTCCATTTAAAACTGGATGCTCCGTACATCAAGACCATTTGCGTACCTCGAACCAGTTTCCTTTGCATCGTTGTGGATGAAATTTGAAAGAAGTAATAAGTTTTGCACATCATTGCAGTAATATTGGAATGTGTAATTCTGCTGCAATAAACGTAACACTTGGATAATTTCATAAAGTCAAAGTGGGTTTGAAAGTTACAGAACTCCTTGACAGTAAGCGAGATTCATCTGGCCATAATTATGTTCGTGCATTTACCATAATTATGTAGAACACGTTCTCTTATTAGCCCTCTTAAGACGGTCAACGGTGAGTTAGTGGGTGAAAATTATTATTTGCCCCAAGAAGTGTGAATGATGATTATAACCCCAAATCACGAGAAAGTCATGCTGCTACAGCACACCTTGTTCATTAGTGATGATGACCCATTCGAAAAATACGTTTCAAGAGTTTTCACAAGGCAGTATTTTCAGCCATAACTAGAGTAGATGTAGCATATTCCACGTAGTGCTTTCTTCTTGGATCAAAGAAACAAGCTTAAGAACTTAAATGTGTAAAATTTCTTACGTGTTACCAATACCACACTGGTGGACTCCGTGGGTAATTCTTTAGTGGACACTGAATAGCTGCGAGTCATTAAAATTTTGTAGTCGTAAGCAAAGGAGCTATAAGCTGCCTTTTTGCATCACTTAAAAAAATGCAACCTATATTGTTATCTCCCTACGTTTTCACGCGCACTTTGAAATCACATGTCACGATCTGGGGCCCGAAATTCACAACAAGCCTTCACTATTGCGAATTAAGATCTACCCTATTTGTACGCTTGATATTCAAGAATTAACTGTCAGGTAAATGGTAACGTTTCCATGTAATCCAGTAAAATGTTTTGAAATGTTTGAAAGAATGTCTCGAAATGTAAAAAAAAAATATTTGAGTCAGATGTGAACTTTTTGGTCTAGCCTCTTGACTTTCCTGCCTGGCTATGGCGATAGATATTTTTGTTCTATTTTAACATTAAAGTTGTGCTAATCCTGAGTGTGAGCCATAAAAATACTGTTGCATACAACGTAAGCTTCGTATTAATGGCCACCTATGTTCACCTTAGGCGTTCAATTGCGGAACCGGCGTCTTTAGCTCTTTTCGATTTTGCAAAAATTTCCAAACTAGCATGTAGGAATGCTGTATGTGATGGTAGAAATGCAAAGAGGCGAACCGGGTGCTTCAAACCGGGGTTGACGGACAGATTTAGCGGTTATAGTAATTAAATGCATGCGTAATTATGGTACTTAGTCTTTGATTTTGACCTTACCTATCTAGACCGTTAGCTATTTAAAGAGTCTTGTTCACTTGCCACGAGTGAATTCCAAAATGTTGATACTTACCCGCATCAAGTTGGAGGTCATCAAACTAAATTGTACCGGTTTAGAAGACTAAAGGAGCAATATCTTGTGACACAGAACTTGCAAATTTAACTTTGTGTACTTTTTTTCGTTACCACACCATTTTAACGGTATGAACGTAGATATTTTGTACCCTTACTTAAGTCTGTCGTAAATAACGTAGAATTCGGGCAAACAAACTTTTAATGTCTGTAAATTGTTACTGTAATATTTCTAATAAATTTTTCATGTTATATGATAAATAGATTTTGTTCGGAAATTATAGACAAGAAGAATATTGATGTAACGCTTTATCCCTTTATTAGTACATTTAACATAAACCTTCGTAATTAACGGAAGGTAGCAGAGGTACTGCATACACCATGCTCAAGTGTAAAAGACTTTCGATGTTACGGACCTCCTTTCGGCAGCGAAAAGCGAAGGCTGTGGTGTGAAAGCACAAGAATTTCAAGCCTGGCAGCTGTCTTACCACCACTGAGTTTTGTAAGTGGCTTTATTAGAAAAGAGTAATTCGTGGAAAGCCTTAGTTTGAAGATGCGTTAGGATAAAAACGTCCAAATTGTAAGTTTTATTTTTTGGGGGGAGGGGGAGAATAGAAGTTTGGGGCCAGGACTGTTAAAGTGGTATCCAAACTGTTATACTGACAAGGTAAGCTTCTGAGAAGATAATAAGAGGCAACACTTACCGCATGCTGAGCTTTTTTCACGGAAAGTTCGGTTCATTGGGCTACGCAGTCCATAAAATATATTGCGACCAACAATTGGAGGTACAAAAACGAGTATTTTGACTTTTGGGGGGTTGTTTTTGCATCGACGTGTGTAGTGGGTTTAAGGGGCCTCTTTTGGGGCCTGCTCCAGGGAGTTGCTTCTCCATACAATGACTGAACTCCAGCCTGCAGTTGGATAGATCATTCGGACCTCCTGAAGTGTGACCACACGGGAGCCAAACTTTTACCAGGGCTCACCGGGTGCGCCCTCCGTTTTGGTGGCCAGAGCTTTTCTTAGACTTATAAACGGTTTGTATAATAGTACGAAAGTGGGTTGTGCAACCCCCTCCGTCCCTCAATTCGAAGAGGATGACAAGACAAAGCATACGTGTCGTTTAACGCTCCACAAGACCTTTCTGGCCAAAAATCATGTTGTTCCTTTTGAGTGACTCCGAGAGCATCTGCCGTTCTCTTATTCCAGCTCTTATGTAAGACTCGAGTGGGTATTGTTGGGGAAAGCGCAGGTTAGGACACTAAAGGCCCCACACACGAAGAAGTAATAGGTATTGTATCCCAATTGGACAGATTGAAGATAGATTAGAGAGCTTGTACTATGCTGTACTATGGGAGCGAAAATAAAGTGTATTGTATAGGCCCACTGTCTGTTTTGGTAGCACGCTGGAGGAGTCCTTTATCGATTCTGCCAATGACAATTGACTCCGGGTGGATCTTCTTTTTAGCCACACACAACAAAAAGTGGATGGGTATTGACTGTCCTCTGCCTGTGCCAAATCCATGGCCACATTTTCGAAGCTCGCCAGATTTTTGTTTAGTATTTTTTTTTTACTTAGAACCTTTACTAAAGTAAACATTGTAATCTTTCAGAGCTGTCAGTTTTGCCCTTGGTGTACAGAGTATCACGGAATCAAAGTGCATTACAAAGCTGCCCGTCACGCTGTACCTTCTATTTGAAGCAATTGGATGCATTTTAGGTGTCCGCTTTTGAACATAAACCTTTTTTCACTTTTACTTATCTACCTTATAAGCCTCATTAATGGTAGATACGAGATCATTACGTTACTTTAAACTTCCATCACGTTCCATGTAACCAACCTCCTTATGACAAATGCGTTCTTGCGTGCCCTAGCCTCGTTTATAACACCACCAAGAACTATTCAACTTTTATCATCTCAAAAAAAGGGAAAAGCAAAGCAATACTCACTTAAGCCTTTATTAAGGCGCAGGTGGGCCGCATAGGCTACGATCGTGTTTAAGCCACCTCTGGACTCTCACTGTGTCACGATAACGCTCTGCCTTGTCGCTTTTCCATTGTTGGCCTAAGAGTAGATCTTTTGACACGTTCCTTATGTCAGCGTTAACTAAGTATTCCGAATTATTGAGTCAAAATCAAGGTTGTGTGGTTTTGTCTGGAACTGGAGCAAATGATGAAGTTGTGACATACATTGACCAACCTCCCCGTTTGGATTTTCCCTTCTTTGATTATTTTTGTTTCCTGTACAAGGAGCCACAACATCTTGAGAAATGAATTAGGGTGTTATTTGTAAGAAAAGGAAAGAAGGAAATTGCTGCTACTTAGTTGGTTGTTACGTTTAACATTAATACCCTAAAATAAGGCTTCAGGCTTATCGTAGGCTATGCTGGAGAACAAGAGTTTAGGACAAGAGCTCCACAGCATTCTTGCAGGAGACAAAGGGCACGCTTCTAGCTGATTGTAACAGCAGTTTACTCATCCATAGGAAATTAGTTGCGTAGTCTTATTCGGCAGCGTAACTTGGCTTGCCTTGTTTCAAAGTTGAAAATGTTTCCCTTCTTTTGCTCAGATTTCGATCGAATGTCACACTAAACGCAAAAGAGATAAAGAAAAAGAAACTAGATTTTTATATGGTATTTTTCTGTGCCAATTATTTGTCAATTACTTTCCCCATAAGAAAGAAAGCTAAGGGAGTACAATATATTGCTATTGTAGAAAACATGTTTTCACTCGTATATTCCTAATCTGCAGTAATGACAAAAGTGTAAATCTTTTAGGACGTAATAGACTTCATAATTGGCCTTTGCGTACACAGCAAAATGGTGCAATTCCTACTGTCTAAGTCGGAAAACTAGTAAAATTTTTTCCCGTACTAATACATTATATAGAGTACTACCGTACTATAAACATCGATAAGCAATTTTCGTTTTCTTAACAAGTCATTTTGGTTTTATTTGTCCAATAACACCATTCGAAGCTTTGAATGCCACATGAAAATTGTACTGAAAGCTGGTCCCTAAGCTTTTAAAATCTCATATCTTGTGTCGAATTTGTAATTGTGTTCAATTACTTAGAAGGAAAAAGACAAAACTCGTTAAATGAACTTGTATTGCCTAGCATTTTTCGCTTGATTAATCAAGCTTCAGGTTCTGGGGTCAGCTACTCGCTCTTCATGCCAAAAATACACTCCTAATAAGTGCAAAAATTGACCTTAGGTCACAAATAATATAGGGAACAGAAGTAAGGTTATTCAAGAAAGGCTACCCAACACAAACGTTTGCAAGAAAAAGATTAATTCAGGAAATACAAACAAGGCAGCGCAAAGAGGCAGGTCAAGGCACAAATTCCAACAAGATAAAAAGACGTGAATCCCAAAAATTGTTTTCATATTATTATATAGCAAAATATAAGAAAAATTAGCAATGAGAACAACAAATCCTTCATTAAAAATAAAAGCTGGGACAAATCTATATTATTTTCTTATGTAATGCTCGTCCGTTCTCCGTGAAAACTTAGGCACTAGGTGGTTAATGTTACTCACTAGCGGCTTCGATTTTTTAAAGCCCCCAAATAGTTAATAAGTTTTAATTATGTCTCAGTTGTCTCGCATTCCTATTGTTTCCTTTCAATTGCACATTTTTCTTGTTTTAGTCAAAACTCGGTACCATAAACGGCAATTATAATGATAAACGTTAAAGTTTAAGGGTAACAGAACTAAAACCAACCTATACTTCTACATAGCATCTTACTTTGTTAGAAAGGAAATTCTTACGGTTGAGATAATTACATTTGTAAATCCTAACCGATTGTTGTGTGGCTTACGAAGATATGTGCACTAAACTCTTGAAGCAGAAGACAACTTCAAGTATGAAAAAAACTCTTATTTCTATGCTCACTTGTTCAGTCAAGCTGAATAATAATAGCAGTGAATTATCAACAATGTTGGTGAAATTCGTTTCACTTCTTCAAATATAACATTGTGTGAGAGGTAGGGAATTGGTGAGCTGGTAAGGGGTGCACTATGGTAGGCCCTAATAATGGGGTCTAGTTTCCGGTTGCATTATGTTTTTAAACTACCGACTACTGCTTGCGTGTATCTGGTCCGTTTGCAGGAGATGTCGAATCAGTTTCAGGATTAGTTTACAGAAAATAAGTTTCTAGACGGACATCTCTTTTTTTTCTGGTCGAACTCCTATGTATAGAAATGCTGTTCAAAGAAAGAGTACAGCATTGCCAATGCAGTCAAACTTTCTTGGGTCTTTGTAAAGGTAATTGGTGAAGATTTTATTGAGGAAGGTATCTCTCGGTCAAAACTTCGCGATTAAAGTTGTTAATGGGAATTTGGCTTTGGGGCTTCTAGAAACACTGAGTGTAGACTTGGCTATGATAGCAATCTGCCAACAGCTTTCGGTAACCGTGGCTGGCTGTTAGGAATCTCGCAGGCAAGTTTTGTCTCCCTGGAGCAGACCTGCAAGTTTCTCGTGCGAGCGAGAGTAATTCCAGTGGGACCAATCGTCGTAAATGAGAAGGCGACAGCGAAACCGTCAGGGTATAGATATCCTACATATGAAGTAGGATCCGATGGTATCATTGTATTTCGTATTCGAGTTAATCTGAACTGCTTAGCTTCTCTGATGTTAACGGCACGCAGGCGGAACCCTTGCTTGCGTTTAACTCATAGATGCACGCGAGAAAACGGCTGAAGACTGATTGGACCGCTATCGTCGTGTCTATCGGAATATGTAAATGAATCTCATCAGGAACACATGCAAAGCGAACAAACTAGCCTATTCCTTATGCGAAAATTTGTAAACCATTAACCCTGATGAGACTGGGACATCTACCATTTGAGCGGTTTTGTACCACAGCTTATTAATAGAGCTTGAAAGTTGTGTTAGCCTTTAAGACTTGAAGACAAAAGCTTTTTACTCTCCTTTTTTCTCTACCTCACTGAAATAAATCTTGTGAGTTAGGACGTCTCCGCTTTTTCAAATTTCTCTGTTTTGATACGAACAGGAGTAGCTCATTTGACGCGCGTTTAAACTCAGCATGGCTGCTGTATTCTACTCTCCGAGGCCATTTAACTCGTGGTGGGCCGAAAGGAGCTGGTGAACTGCTAGGCTGCTCGTTAGTGTCTGCCGAGCGGCAAAATGATTCTCTTTCCTGGCGGAAATACGCTTTAAACTATGAACCCAAGACTGTGAGACGTAAAAAGGGTTTCTTGCAGCCATAAAGAAAACGTAGACTTAACAGTATCATTAGCGCTGCCCCTCTGACGAATTTTACTGAAAGAAAATTGAATTAGTTCTTTAAAAGAGCAAAACAGAAAAGATAGAACCATTGAACCTTTTGAGGACGAAGCGGACTAGACTGTATTTCTTAACCTAGTTGACGCTCTGCACAAGGGCTGTACAAAACAGGGGTTAAAGAAGGAAGCATTTTTACGTTGATTGACTTTTTTTCCCCTTTGCTCAAAAAAGCGCCGTGTAGTACGGCGCATGCAATAAAAGGGCGTATCGAATGATAGCAACCTCAGGAACTCTATTTCATCAAAGGGAAAAACCCTATAGGTAAGCTTCATTAACCTGTGCACAGCACGACATCTTGTTCTTTGTGCTTTTTAGAGTTATAATTTTTTTCCTTTTTTGCCACGAGCTATTTCTCATGGTAAACTGAAACTGCGGTTTTGGGCCACAGCTCACCTAACTAGGCAGTCATCAGACACACATAATCATCATTAGCATCCGACTTCATACTACTCGCCTTACTATTATCATTATAACAGTTAACTTCCCGTAGTTAGTCTATATTTTCTCTGTGTCTTTTTCGGGGGCCCCACTGAGGACTTGTTTGGGTACACAATTTTCTCAAGTTGACACACGATAGCAGTGATAATGGAAAAGTATATTAGGAGCGGAGATCTCCGTGGTTAACTTTCATGCTAAAATACACGTCCTGTGCAAATGGAAGTACAGCAGAAAACCTCTCATCTGTTGGCTTTGAAATTGTCTGTTTTCGTTCCAAATGGTTTTCCGCCAATCCACTTCAGTGCCCATAATCTAAATAAGAATAAGCAAATCTAGTGTGCTCAAAATACAAAGACTGTACAGGACGATCTATACGAATGGGCCGTTTATTGCATTTCACGGGCAGACGGCTAAAACTTTTTTGTACTCAAAAGCGACGGCGACGTGCTTTGGCCATCTTTCTATCATAAATTCTAAGCTTTTTTGCATTTCCTTACAAAAATTGCCAAAACTTAAAAAATACCTGCAAGACCTTAAAAATTCTGACTCTAAAAATGAATGACATAGTCTAATCAGGACTTAAACAAAACAGAGTAGAATACGTATTTTAGTTTACAAGACAAACGTTTATGTTTGTATGAGAAGGCCTTAAAATTGTGCGTAAAGATTTTATATTTGGCCTTCGTAGAAAAACTCTTTTAAGTTTCCGTTCTTATTTACATTCGTTGAAGGTGGAACATGTCTATATTCTAAAGCTTAGGGAGAATTTATTTTCTTGAAATAAATAAACAATTTGAAGTCAATATAGTTATTTACGCAAGTGTCTTTTTGAAGCAATATTAGAGACGAATTGTACGGAGGTTATATATGAAAGTTTCCAACATGTTGTGTGAAAAGACAACATGTTGGTTAGTGTTGAGCGCCATATTGTTAATTTTTTGTACGACTTCTGAATCGTTTGTTGACGACTGTTTAGCCTCAACTCATTCTAGCAGAGCCATTGTCTTTTTAAGGAAGACTGAAATCATACCAACTCAGTCAAAATCATGTGTTGAAACCTAGCAATTACCGTAAATAAAAACTAGCACGTCGTTGCCTCAGAAGTGAACGTTTACTATTTATAATGTCCGAATCTACTTGCTGAAAAATATTGCGTTTTGTTTTTCTTAAGAGTATTTTACTTTTTCTCCCTTTTTAATATAGCTGTGTTCGTAGTAAACGAGAGATATCGAATTTCCAAGTAGCTCCATTAAAAAGGCAGGTGTCCGTTGTTCCGTCGAACCTTGCTAGTACATTAAGCTGCATTAACAATTTTGAGCACACGTTAAATACTTTTAAGAGTTTTTAGAGCGCTTAGCAAGTTTTCAGGGTGTCAAGTCGTCAAGGGCACACAAAAGCTCAATCGCACTTTTGTCGTCTTAAAAAGCTTTACAATTTCCTGCTCTAATGGATGGGTTGTTTAGGAAAGTTGAAAGTTATTTTATCGCAGTTTGCTGGTTCTTACGGGGGCCGCTATCATACAAAAGCGCTTACTTTTACGCTCCGTAGAGAGGCAGAAATTTGTGGGCATCATACTGCAGCGAAATCTCGAGACAAACATCGCCCTTGTCAGTTTGACACCTCCCCAAAGATATCTCGTTCAGGGGCTTTTCGGACCTGCTGGCCTGCCAAGTTATAAACGCTCCTGCACTCTTCCCAAAAGCCACAAGTTACTCCTGCAGACCAGCGAAACGTGCAGCAAAAGGCAAACTGGGAGGTCTTTTTGTAATATTCCATCTCATCCATCAAAACGGACATAAACTGTCGCTCCTGCTTAGGAAAATGCTGGCACCGAATCGCGAATTTGGGACTCAGAGCAGGTTCGATTCTAGGATTGCCGAGTGCGGAGTGGCTCCTCCTACCTCGCTTTGCTGCCGCGTGGGTAACAAACTGTGAAGTTTTGTGTAATAAAAAAAAATATAGCTCGGCTGTCATACCAGTCAAGGGTGACTGACAGAAAAGCCTGAGCTGGGTACGCTACAAGAAGCTCAAAGTCGGACCCTGAGCCACCACAAAAGCAGCCAACAACCAACTAACATGTAGGCAGTTGGTCTTTTGACAAAAAACCTTTTTACCTGTCAATGTTGCTGGGTATCTGTAACTTATAAGGTACGACCAAGAGTAGGCGACTCGTTCCCAACCTGGAGCTCAAATGGCTTATTCTTATAGTTAGGACAGTCGTGTACTGCTGACCCGTCATCGTAATTTCTGGCCTGACATGGAAGCCAGGGCTATGTCCAGTCATATAATTTTGAAAGGCCCCCAAGACGTTAAAAATTTTTGTCTAGGCAGGGTATGGCGTAACTCTTAAGCCTCGCGAGAATTATTACAAACCTCGTGAAAAAGCTACCACGCAGTGCGGTGTGTGCAGTCTAGTATGGAGTTGTTCGCTTGCATTGTACGGTGCGTAGTATACATCGTCTCCGTGGCCTTTCCATAGTTTATCTCGCGCCTTCTCTTTCCATCGCCACACTCTATATTATGATTCGAACTGAATAGCCTTGTAATAAGCCATGAATGGGGGTAAGCCCACAAGGGGCGCGACTACGGAGAATGACTTGGGCTTTTATAAACCTCATAGATATAAAACTGCTGCTGAAGTTTCGAACTATGATAAACTTCCATCTATGCAGGTTGACCTTTTGCTTTTGTGAGGTGAACAGTTTTTGGTCCCCAACTATGACACTGTTCTGCTGCGCTTTCGGCCCAGTACTGCAGTAAAACGAGGAAAGAAAAGGCTAGCTGAAATTTATGAAAGGTACCATAAGAAAGTGGGAGAAGAGCTGGGACGCATTTCAACAAGCTTTTGGCATGGTCCGAGTCGTCCGTCATCACGCTTGAGTTTTCTCAATGGAGCTCATTACTCTGTGGTGTGAGACCCAAAGAGACACCCTGCTGATGCCTTAGCAACCTTTAAAGCACTCGCCGTATATTTGCCACATTGCCAACGAGGTGCCATTCATCATCACTTTTATAATACAACGCTGGTGGTTAAAGCCCGTTTCCGAACTTTTTCCAGCCTCGAGAAACATTCCTCCACCAAGCTATTATCTTGCTTCTCAAACAAGTTTGCATTTGCTCATAAGAGAATTCTTGGCATTAGCTATAGAAATCCAGAAATTTTGCTGGTGTTCCCGTCAGTCATCGCAAATTTGCACCTTAACGTACTATTGTGGCAAAACAAAACTTAACGTTATACAGGCAGGCCTACCACTGCAAACTGCACTGCGTGTATAGCCTGTCTTTGCACTGATTCTTATTATGCGTCGAAAAGAGGAAAGACAAACAAGTTACTAATGAATTACATGTAAATGGCGATCAACACTTAACCAGTATGACGCACAACGCAATGGTCGGGTTTCAAGTTGCCCGGAAATATAATGATTAGAAGAATCGTGTCTATTACAGCAGACCGCAGCGAGTATCCATCGTATTCCACGTCTCGTATTCCCGTGGGTATGTGCTTTTTTCGTTATTTATTTTTGAAGGGTGGTTGTGTTAGGGGGCACTGCCGGATCCATGCAATAATCGTCACCCTCCTTTCTGACAGGACTGTAGCGCTTCTCGTGGCCCAAGTGAGGGAAAAAAAGCTAAGCCATCAGCATGACCCATGTGAGAGAAAAAAGCAACAGAATCCATGAAATGCCCCAAAGCTTTCACATTTTGCACACACAAGTCCCTGTGGAATTCAGTAATATACTTACTCACTGTAGTTTCTTTTCTTGGCGCCAGCATCTAGTACGCGAGGGTTCCAAGCTGACCATTGCTGAAACATAGTTTTTTTGCGCTTATGAGGCTGCCAACAAGTTCGGTGGCAAAGCCGCTTGTGGACAGCTCACAAAATTGGAAATTTATGACCATTTTCGAAGCAATTGGTACCGAAAAACCTTGGCCGTCAAGAAATACTGTAGTAGAAGCGTCCTTTTCTGGATTCCCAGCTAACTGGTAGCCATAGCAAGTTGCCTGGAACACCTGAGCTCCGTCTGCTTATTTTTTTCTCATGCAAATATAAGCGTTGCCGACTTGCCTTTTTGATGTTTCATATTTTTGGTGACAATTTTCAAGCCAGAGGAGTTTCGGAAGACTTTACCAGCGAAAGGGTCCCCGAAGGTAAACCACATGTGGTATTGTACAATTTAATCTGAAGCAGTGGCTATTGTTGTTGTAAGCGGGCGATAAGGGTACTGCACTGTGGCTTCAACTAGATGAAATCGAGTTATCTCTCTCGGCAATGTACGGAAAGGTCACCCTTCACGAAAAGTCATGCCAATTGCTTGCCCTCCCGTTCCTCTGCCTGCCATGCGGAAAGAAAAACGATGGGTTGGGGCCTGTCCATCACTCTTTTACTCGTGCCCGCACGTAGAATTGATTAGTGTGGATCACTATCAAATCCCTAAACCATTTGTTAAAGCAGGCGTGATCTTTGCAGTTGGGTGCCTCACCATATGTATGTACAGGTCTGGAGGGTGTTTTCACATTCATTTTTAAAGAGGCAATTAGTCTTCCTGTAGTGCGCCAAATCTCGATCTGGGAACATCAAATGTTCAAACAGAGCCTTGGGCTCTCCCCCATAGGCAAATTGTTAGTTAATTTCCGACGGGAGCTGTGGGCAGTGAATGTCTTGGTAGCGTGTGCAAGGGCAGGGCGTGAGGCAGAATTGACGTTTTCGACTGTAACCGGCGCCATCAATGTGGCTTTGCTCCTTGTATGCGTATCTTGGTTGCCGTTCTGGCTAACTCACGCGGAACATAGCCCAGCTGTGCACTTTTCAGCCTTCCAATAACTCGAATTCGCCCTCTGACTTTAACCCTACATCTTACACATAACGATTTATACGCCAGCGCTACGAAGCGAGGAAATCATAGAAAAGGGAACAAAATCAAATGATTAGCGGCTCTTGTAGGTGGAAAACAAGATATGATTGGCTACATGGGCGTAGGTGAAATCTGCGTGCCACAAAGTATATTTCAGTATTGAGAGCAGAAAAATAAATCGTTACTACTTCAAAAGAAAACTGTTCCTGTAGCCAGGCTTATTGTACTGTAGATAGCTGACTTTAAGCTTACAGTAGACAGCCATTCGCAAAAAAAAAATGATCCTGTGTTGTTATACGCACTTCGTTGTACAACAGCATCTGTACCAATATAGTTAAAATTGCCTTTCTTTAAAATTGGTTTACGTCGCAGGCTTTCAGCCTATTGACGAGCTAAAATTGCTTTTAGTTGTTTAATTATTTTTATAAATTGCAGTAAGTTAATTCTATATGTAATCGCAAATAAAAACGTAAAAGGTAAATCAAATAGGAAAATTAATAGCAAAAATGAACAGCAAAGTAAGCAGTAATATAACATATTTATAGGTCAATTAGAAATAATACTAATTAAACAGATTCATTCATTGCGGTCAAGGAGTGATATCTCTGAGATTGCCTTGGACCTCAGTGTAAAGTAATCTGGGAATTAGTTCGCCCAAATTCGTGCTGAGAAATTGCTTTGCGGGTTCTCTTATCAGCCTCGTTGATGTGATGTTAGGTACTGTACAGCAGAGTACTATGCGCGAGTGAGTACGTGCCAGAGGCTAGCGTATCCTTTAGATTGACCACACGTTCTGTTAACTGTTCTTTTGCAGTAGGATTCGTGATTCTATTGATGCATGGGTGGTCTTCTTTATGTATCTGGTGAAACAGTGCATGGACCTTTTCTTACCCACGTCGTGCAACTGTTTTGTGTGCTAGCTTCTTAATGAGATGCATTAAGAGCACAAGTCAGCGCGGTAAGGTTCAAAGGGGGAAAGAAAAAGGGTAAGCGAAATAGCCTCAGCGACCGTCCGTTCAAACGACAGGCCGTTTTGCCTCGACGCTCGCCGAGTTTTCCGTCGCGGCACATATACATTCCGATAAGCATTACACTCACACAATGCGTGCGTAGAAATAAGTCTTTGGAAGCCAAAGCAAAGGCTGCCCCCTTTTGAAACCTCATGGTCTGAATCAGTGCCGCTAATTTACCGAATGACTTTCCGTCCGGCTGCTGCCACCCATTGCAAGCGTAGACCGCCCTCACATTTTCGTCACACATCAGACAAATCCACGTTTCCGTACATGGCGTTCCGCACATATGTAGGAAGACCGAACAGGCGCGACTCGAAATGTGCCCGAGAAGTGCGAAGCGTGGAGCGTAAAGAACTTAACTCTTTGGGGCTCCTCGCGGGTACAAACGATTCGAGGTATCTATAGGCCGTTGCAACTTTAGCACATTCTCTCACTTTTTTACTGGCTATAGTCCGCGTAGGCTCTCGCCACTTATTGCCATCTGACTTCACAAAGTGAAAAAAATGTCACAAAAACTACAAGTATAATAAATTGCACATGTACAATGTACAAAATGTACACTGATTTTTAACGTAAAAAATACTTAAATTAAAATGTGTGAATATAAAGCATATTATGTGAATATTAAGCCTTATTTGTGTGGATGAAGGGCGGTTATGAACAAGTTTGGATAAAGGCTGCATGTTCTATAGTGCGAAATTCTTGAACACTCCTTTGTTTTTTGTCTCGTGTGTGCATGTTAAGTTTAAACCAATGTTTGGTAGCTAAAGCCGGCGATTTCTTTATCAATGCAATGATGAACATGAACCACGTGTGGATGGATTAAAAAAGGAAAAAAAAAGAATATAAATGCACAACAGTTTTTCCTACCTTGGGCTGTGACTTCTGTTAAATCTTCTTTGTTGTGTTCACACTTATAGGGCAAATGCTATGCTATTGGCAACATAATCAATTTGTGGATCCTAATCCCTGATTTTACTCCAACTTAATTAACCCTTAGACCTGGTTCAAAATGTTTCTTCAAGGTAATTGTGAAGAAAATATGACTGCGTATTTTCGATTTCCTCCAGTTTTCATAATTCATTCCAAGTTCAAAATCCATACGCTGCCAGCTGTGTTTAAGATGATCATGTGTGTTCTCTCGGTCAATAAATCGCTGGAAAATTAATAAATATTCGTGTTTTGAAGTTTCAAATTTGTAGGTGATCTATTCCGTTTTAGCCACTTTATATACATAATCGCAACGTTGGCTATTTATATACAACCTAACAACACATTTTGCACTTGAACAGTTTGATGAAACTATAAAATGAAAAAGGGTTTGATACAGAGGTCATTAAACGAGATATGGTGCTCAGGATCACAGATGAGAAGCCATGGAGTTTTCTGAACATATTCTACATACAACGATAACTTATTAATGCTTTCGAGCTTTTACTAAAACGATTTACATATTTTTTGTCGGAGGGAGCTGAAAGAGTACCGGAGGGAAAAAAGAGACTAGTAGGACCAAGATAGCTTGTGCTGTTTAAGTGTGCATTACCTCGGGGTGTAATGTCATTTTTACTATTCTTGTGTAAGGCCCCGGTTTGCCACCACCACAATGAAGATGTCCTTACAATGGAGCCAAGAATAAAGCTTGGCCATTTGGTTTCTTTTCTCCGATCTCAGAACGGACACGACAAGAAATAAATGGTGTTGCCAACCCAAATACACACATTAACAATGCCCATATGAAAGCAACAATCACTTGCCACAGGGAAAGCTTGCTCCGTCAAGTCCTTCTGCACATACCCTCGATCACAAGAAAGTGGTAGAACAGCACAATAATAGAGGATAAAACTTGGTAGGAATAAAAGCATTTTATGGGATGCGTACGATTAATTTGGGTATCCCGAGAAAAGCGACGCCCCGAGTTGAAGAGGGTGGTTCACGAGTTAGCTTATTGGTGGTGACTTTGGGCCATATCGATCTCGTGGGGCGACATGCCACGCAGGTTATCACCTGGGGAGGATGATTGCGGGCGTTTGGAAGTTGACGATGAGGGAGAGGAAAGCACGTAGGGTGAATAACGACCTGGGGGCGTGTGAGGGTGGCTGTGAGTAGCTCCAGGGGAAGTGCTATGGTGTTGAGTACTTGGAGGGTTCGATCCCGGAAATGCTGGTCGGCCTACCGCCGCTGCTGCGGCAGCAGCTGCCGCCAAGTTACCGGCTGCTCCAGGCTGCAAGCCCAGTAAACCTAACGGACCGAAAGTACTGGCTAAGCTGCCTGCCAGGGGGTGTAACGACCCAAGACCCATGTTCATCCATTGACTCCACCAGTGGGCTGTCTGAAGCTGCCAGGGTAACGGGCCCGGAGCGGTAGGCGAGGTGGGCGTGCTGTTGCCTCTACTGCTGTTTTGCTGTTGTTGCAACGTATAGAGTTGGTTTAAAGCAAAAGGCGTGTTGCTGCCTCCAAACCCCGCGCCTTCGGCATGGCTGCCCATCCCTGTCACGCCCATACTCATAGTCGGTCGGGTAGCGGAACTGGTAGGCACACCTGACGGTGGCCAAATTCCTAACGCTCTGGCTTTTTCGCTAAAAAATCCAGCGGCGGCCGCGTTGGCGTCCAACTCCGCGTCCGAGACTAAACGTAAGGGCGTTCGCATGTACGGGTGAGGGTCCATTAGAAAACCGTCCATCATAGTATCTCTGTAAAACATAAATCAGTATAATTAGTTGCTGCTCTGGGACTTTTACCATGCTTGGAGCATTGCATAAAGAAACGAGTATTGCCTAAACTAAAGTGGGTTTTCTAGAGTATGCCTTCGTGAGAAAAAATTCACTGAAAAGAACGAAATCGAATAGAGAATGGAAGTGAGAGTCTCCGAGTACAAGGTGTGAATATCGGTAGCGTATGTTTATTGCATGTTGTACACACTCGTATAGAGGATTAAGGGCGGAAGGTTATAATGATCAATGGATTCGGGTTTCGGTTGCTTGGGATTGTCTGTTGGGATGATGGTTCTTGCCGTAGCAACGCGGTTTGTTGGCCTTGCTTTTAATGGATATTGCCATAACGAAGGAAAATAAAGCGTTTCCGACGGTGATGTATGATTGTGGAAGTGTCTTGAAAGTGTGTTATAGCCTCGTATCAAGAAATCATAATCACTGTGATTGATGCGAGACACTGATTTGATTAGCTCTGACCTTTCTGTGCATTTGAGATTTTGCTCATTCCGAGCACGAAGTTTTTTTAAACACAAGCATCCCAAATACCTTGTGAGAGTAATACAAGTACATCAATCTCATGATCTTACCGTTCAAAATCTGTTAATCGCGAAGAATCACGGAAACCTTTGGCGAAGGGATTGCTGTCAATCTTGAGTTTGGTAATCTGTGATATCACAAAAGAAAATACTGTAGTCTTCGTTGCACGTAAAATTAGGCAGAGATATGAATTCGTGCTTACCAGCTGGTTCTGGTAGGCAGTGACGGCAGTGAAGACAGTCTCGGGAAATACGTAAGTGCGAAATTGCTCCATTTCCAAGTCTGTAACTGGACCTTGTGTCCCTTCTCTTCGCCTGACTAAGTGAACACGAGGCTGGTAGCGATGCATGGAATTGAGCACAATCTACAAGAGAACGAAGAAGAGAAGCATTACTTAAGTGTCCTTAAAAGTAACGTCCACAGATATTGTGCAAAAAGTTCTACTATTCGTGGCTTTCGAAAGTCAGTGATCATATCAAGAACTTGGTTAGGAACAAAAAAGCGTCTAGCGAGTCATCGACTCGTAAGGTCTCCTTTTTCACACAAAAAAGGGTGATTTAACGGGTGAAGTTTGCATAAAGGAAACTACGGGTTGGCTACAGCGTAGCCGCGCCGTTAGTTCTGTGCAAGAGAAGGGTCGCCATGTGGAACCTTCATTAGTCCAGTGTTAGGTTCGTAAATGAGCTCTTGACATGCGACCCGGCGGGGGATAAATCTTCACCTTTCAACTAAATCACTTGACACACTAACTATACTGACGAAAATATCCGACTCGAGTTTCTTTAGGAAACGTTGCGATCAATTTGGACACGGCAATTACTCAGAAAATGTGAAAAGCTGCAAGGACGACAAAGGTATTTGGCTTACCTGGCCACCCTTATCCATCTCGTTGTTGGTCAGTTTGACTTTTTCGAAAGAAATGACTTGTTTGCGAAGTTGTTCAGCGGTGAACGGAGAGTCAGGGTGAGGATAGAGACGAGCGGGAGCAGGAGGATCAGCTTTGCCGGCAACAAGCCATGAAGATCGGTGGTAAGCATATCGGTATCGTTTAGAATCCACGGGGACGACATCCAAGAGTACAATGTAGCGGGGAGAAGGACCAGGTTCTGGTCTTAATAAGCCCGGCCCAGAAAAAGTGACGCGTACCGTCGGAAACATACGCCTGGCAAAAGGAAGGCGACAAATGCATAAATAAAAGTGGCTGTAGATTTCGTTTGTATCATAGACCTTGCCAATGCATATTTTTCCAGCACTGATGATAAGCATATTGTGTTTCGGAACTACCTGATAAACCGTAAGATATTTCGTTTGTTGTCCTTTTTGTAAGGATTTTTTTTATGCACCAGAACAAGGAAATAATCGTCACTTTTGTTTAATTGCAGTATCTGGATATCGCAGCTGCAAAACTGTGCAGTCTTAACGCAATATCATAAAAAAGGGAAACGTGAGTCACTTTTATGGCTAACTATAACTGTAAAGCAACTTACATTTAAGCAATTACGTTAATAATTGTAGGATAATAATGCCATTCTTTTGAATAATACTTCTTCTGACGTGAAATGCCCTAACCTCACTGTTTTGTTTCTTCGTTCTAATCTTGTACATCTAAAAGCAATCATAAGCACTTACTGCAGCGCAAACCCAGAGCCCACTCTAGGTGCCATATAACAATCAGCACTCGCATAAACGCACAAGTGCTATGTTGATTAATTTTGAAAGGAATAACAGCATCCTGGAAGGACTGAACGAACGAGCAAGGAAAATTTAATTACGGGCAATATAACTACATTGTGACTTGCGTCTCACACACTTGGCTTCAGTCTCGTATCAAATCCAGGAACGAAAAAATTTTAATATTTTTTCCACAACTAAGGGAAATTTGAACCCGTTCGTTCATTCATACGAAAGAAAGCAATTTTTCCAACGAATACTTTACACTGTGCAATAAATAGTAACACTGAACCACTATGCTTTCTGACATACTGACTCAGTTGACGTTCTTAAGCAGATTACCTAGCTCGTGGTCTTTTTCGAATTTTCAGAGCTAAAACAGGAAGTACTCCTGTCAATATGCAAAGTAGAAAATGAAACAAAGACTTTGAACGATATCAAAACTACTAGTGATTTCGCAACTCTATTTCACAATTACAAACTGTCCTCGCTAAGCTTAATTGAACTATTGACAGCGCAGATGTTAGCATTATATAATATTAAGCTATTACTAGCATCAAACGTTTTAGCGTAAGCTGTGTCTTGACTTAAGCTTTATCTGACTCTAAACTAGCGATCTTACGTATGAAAATGTTACGACTTACCGTCCGGTCTTGGTGATGATCATTTCCGTGCCTAACTCATTAAATTTGTCCCACAGTTCTTTTGTTTCCAACTGACAGTCAATGTTCATGAGATCGGGGCAGTTACAGCGAGGTTGCACTCGAGGGTTAATTTTAGATCGTTTGGTTGTACTGGGCGCCGGCGATTCGGCGGAATCCGAAGCGGGATCATCCGCTCCACCCGTTCCGTCCTCGGATTTCCCGCCGACATCGACGTCCACTTCCTCGTCGATGTCGACTTCAGAAGCCGCCGAATGAGACACAGACGCAGGTGGCACGGGAGAAATAAGGTCTGTCTTAATCACTTGACTTTTGAGCACAAAGTGTTGCTTGTGTGCTTGGCCATCGACGTCCAAATCTTCTTGATCGCTCCCGTTACTATTGTTATTACAAAGTCCACTTTGGAGCTCGTTGGTGATTTCCGTTTTGGTTGTCCTTAGTAGTTTCATCGAATCAGCTCCCAAGCCTAGAGTTTTACGTCGGAATTGAGTGAAAACCATTTCACAAAGTTTCAAATAGCGCAAAGTGTGTCTTACCTAGGGAGAAAAGGTGCTTTGGTAGTTGAGGCGAATCAGGCTCCGAATCGGTTTCACCGGAATTGTTTCGACCAATAATGGCAGCAATGGAAAAATCAGTGGCCCTTGGCCGGGTGCTTACACCGGCCGGACCTTCTTCTTCCATCATTGCGGGCAACATGTGAACAAATGAAAGACAACTTTCCAACTTCGTCACGGGCTTCTTAACTTTGCAACAACTTTATATGCAAAACTGGTCACCGAATCTTTTTTTTTAACTTTTTCCGGACTTAACGCTTACGTAGAATAGGATAATCGTTCGACAAACTGTCACGCACAATACGTTCTCTTCTTGCTCAAGGTTAGCTGTATGTCGCGTCGTAAATATTGAACGAACGCAGTAAACAATTATTCATTGTTTGAAGCACAAACACTGCACTGGCAAGAAACTTGTATACCGATGCACGTGTGTACGGTTAGCGCGGAAAAGAAACAACACTTGACCGCGACGAGGATTAAACACTGACTGAGAGAGCCCGATGAAGTGTCCGAGCTGGGTCGAAGATGGTTAAGGTCTGGCAGAAAACCTTCTGCCTCCCTGTAAGGGTATACTGCGGTTTTACAAGCGGTCCTTTTCGGCCTGCTGCTGACTTGCGAGGGACTGGGGCTTTACTTTTACACTTGAGCTCAAGCTCTAAAGCTTTGCTACTTGACGGTTTCTCTTCTCCTCACTTGGGAAGTCTCTATTGTCCACGAGCTGCATTTGGCTGTGGTATAAGTAAGTTACTAAAGTGGTGTCGTGCGTAGGGTAAAGAGATGTTCACCGTGGCCGCATACAACACAGCAGCTCACGCTGAAGGCGTGAAAAGGCGGGGTTTGGTGGCCACAAAAGGCAGCCAAGGCTGTTGCTTTGGTGGACTCACTGAAAACCTACTTTGATGATTGGGTGGAGACCTCAATGAAAGCCCTCGCTGGCAGGCAGGGGGTTTGCCCCAGCGTCGATGCACCAGCGACGCACTAGACGCTTTCGACGCCCATAATGCGGCTTTGCTTGACTCTGCCTACGCCAGCTGCGCTTCGCTAACATACAGTCCGGAGTGACGACGTGTAACTTTTCACCTCGTCTCCTGGCTCTTCATCCCCTCCACCTCGATTGTGGAGGGCTACGCCATGATAGTTTGCTTAATTGACTTTCAGACTCAGGAATAAAAAAGGTGTTTTAACCTCGTAAGCGTTGTTTGCACAAAGACTGAGATTAAATGTGGTTGCTACAATGTTTTATTTCCATGTAGACATGCAGTAAACAAAAAACCATGTTTACTCTGTCAAAGCTCGTACGGCTTGTAAACGGATGATGTAAAAACGTTACAGCAAACAGTGAAGAGCCAGTTCGGTTGGGGGGGGGGGGGGCAAGATGGATAAAAACAATGTCGTCCTTTTTGAGTTTGATTAGCCAGTGGCAGCACATTCAGTTCGCGAGCAGTGCAAGCTTGTGGTCCTTGATTACTCTTTGGCTTTACGGACTATATACAAAATAAAAAATATTGGTCGGGCTTTTAAATTCTTTAAATAGCATGAAATTGTTGAGTGGAATATTATTCCTTTGTATTTGGTGCGTAAAAAATGGGGTAGCGGCTTACTTTTCAACTGTCCCAGTATTTCATTGCAGTATTGATGGATTGCTTTTATTTAATATTCAGGTGGCATTGCATACACGCTGTTCTCCCTGTACTGGTTGCATTCTTGAACCGTTCCCTTTACTTGCAACTGAAACTTGTGTCCACAAGTTGGCATTTCATGTAAAGCTAGCGCACCCAAGCCGCATAGTTTGTGTATGGGTGCTTGTTCTTTTTGTTCTCTTATTCACTGCCACAGCTTTGTTTTTCGCGCCGAACTAAAAAAAAAAATCCTTCCGCACCAGATATAGCAACCCTGTGCCGCCAAAGGTCTTTTTTAGACCTCCCATTCTCCTCCACCCAAGAGCTTTGACGAAGGGGAAAGGAGAAGTTAGAAGTCGCAACGAGCTCCTAAACCTAAGTGTCGTGTGACATTTGTCACCGTAGTTGTAATACGATACATGACTGACAAGGGACTGATTAAAACACGGTCGGTACTTCTCAAACAGGTTTCCGTGTTAGCGCTGAAAATTTGCACCGCCTGAGTATGAAAAAAAACCTTCACGAGTCCGGGTGTAAATTTCAAAGGCACTTTATTGGAACATTTACCCTTCTTTTGCAAATCAGAGCAGAAAAGCTGTCGTAATCCACGACACCGTTCTTTTCCAACTGCAAATTGTTTTGAAAGGCTTTATTTCCCATGGAATTCATAGAATGATTTTAGCTGCTGGAAACAAAGCACGGAGGATCTACAAGGAATCTTGCAACCGAGAGCGAAAAAGGAGAAACCCTTATAGACCTCGTGCCAGCCAAGCGTATTGTGATAAGGCGTTGTGTCTCTGCGAAGTAACCGAGCGCATTATTGCTCCACTCGCGTTGCCTTTCTTCCTATTCCGCTTCTCAACAATGGAAGCCTTGCTTGAGAGGATACGGGATATTTTTTTGAAGGACAGGGTCTTATGTGGAAAGCCCCGCGGCTTAGAAGGGTGCATTATACATATACGACGCTATATTTTAAGCCAAGGTAAATTGCCTTCACAGAGTTTCAATTTCATCGAGTAAGCCCTTCGCCAAAGCTCTGCAAAGCTGCTGCAATTGTGGGCAAGCTGTGATATACCGCAGTGGGATGGTCTCGCGAACCCAAAAGACGGTCTCCTGTCAATTTGGCAAGCATTGATCAACAAACTCAGCTTTTCACGTACAGCGTCTCGGACGCTTCCCATTCCTTTCGCTTTTTCTTACCCTCGACGGTTGACGATCTCCTATAAAGTGAATTGATAAATTTGACCGACTCTTACATCCGACCCAGCTATTTCGAAAATCAGATTTCGTGCACGGTGCTTTTTGGAGAGAGAAAAGAAGGAAACAAGATGTTTAACATTCCGAAATAAATATTTTGAATCAAGCCATCAGAAAAGTTTCCAGATGTTTTAGCGCTAATGCTGGGCTTATGAGTTACAAATGACGTAGTTTAGACTGTAAGACCTAAAACGGATAAATAGTTGTAAGACCTCCTTAGCATTTTAGACGGTTTTAGAGGGTTACCTTCCTACAGTGTTTGTAAAGAAAGGGGATCAGTGACATGTACGGTGACATGACAAGGAGAAGCACAAGGCTGCTTGTGTATCCCACGAAGTTTGACGTTGACTGATGAATGCCCGTAGCTGCCTTTAGCGGACCAAGACTTGGGGAAAACTTTGGAGTCCCTGCTGCAAGGAGTAGGTCTGATTGTAAACTGACATTTTTTCGCTTTTTTAACAATATTTGCAAATAGTTCCTGCAACAACATCTATTCAAATGACCGATAGTCCTCTCTCACCATCTTGATAAATTGAACGCCGCTATATTGAGCCTCAATGATGTTTTTTTCCCGCCATGTGAAATTTCACTTAGCCTGAAACAACGTTAATTACGCTATTGCTCAGTTGACCAGCTTGGAATCGAGGTGTAAAATACGTCACCGGCGGGGGGGGGGGGGGGNCGGGGGGGGGGGTTAAAGATTGCCAATTCAGATTCGCCAAGATGTCGAAGCTTAACATTCGGCTGATGGAAATTTTGTGTTGCTAAATTTGCTGGTTGGAGTGCAAGTAGATTCGGCAACTTCTTATGCTTATCAGATGAAGCCAACCGGAAGCCTGTGTTTCTTTGATGGCGTGGCTGTGGCAGGTAGGTCAAACAGGTGTCTGACTAGAAGAGATTAAGCTGGGGTCTGACTGTTATCGCCCTGTATCTGGTAATTTCATATGTGCTGCTCCTCGTTTATGGAATGCTTTCAAAACGCTTTACGGGATTTTACAGTTTGCAGAGTGACACTCTCCTCTTTCCTGTGTCATTAAATTGGTTGAGACTCTTTTATTGACTTTCGATTGGCACTGTCGGATTACCAACTAGGCGATAATTATATTTTAGGACCGAGCAATCAATAGGATTTCCTTTGAAGTGTGAATCTGAAATGGAAGCTACGGCTACAACATTTTAATGGCACCTTTTTGAGCCTGCTCGTTTCTAAACTTTCTTGTAGGTTTTGATTAGCCAGGATTACTTGTTATCAGGTTGTAAGAGGCTGCTTTCATCTTTTTTTATGAGCAGCGTAGGCCATTAGTTTTCAGCCCGATTTACGGGACGATTTGGTGAACGCCGCGGCAAGCAGCGGTCGGTGTGAGGCTAATTACACGGCTCTGATGCAGCGTTGACAAGGTTTGGCGGGGTTCCGTGCAGGTGGTCGCTGCTTTAACTTGCTTTGAGCTTGCTATATTAACCCAGCCCTGCGGAAGAATAAAGCGTAGTAAAGGGCCCACCAACGTCCTTCTCATCATCTCATTTTTTCCCTTTCTTTACCTGTTAGGGCACCAGCAACAAAACATGCGTCTCGGCAGTGGTGTTATGCTATCATTTTTATAATACTCGTTAGAAAAAGACTGCGAAACAAGAGGCGCCGCTGCCGCGGTACCGCGGCGATCTCGTTGTGTTAAGCAACTCATTAAGTCTGCTCGCAAATCCCGTAGGTCCGCGTAGACGTGTAATTGACCGGTTGTCCAAACAAGAAATATAGCAGTACCGTCGCGCCATACCTATTGTTTACTTTATATATGCTTGCAATAGACCGCATCGCTTATCTCGGCGAAGCCATCAACCGACACAAAAAGAAACAAACTTTAGCTCAAAAAATAGTGGCTAATTTATAAGAAAGGACCTCTCCCTTTTAATGAAGAATTAACTTTGACCTGGTCCCTGTCCCCAAAAAGGTTTGCCTCCTTCCTTTTTTTCTCACTTCCCTTTATTCATAGTCTCCACACTTTGGTGGTATGCGGAAGGTTTTGTCGGTAAACGACATTCTCTGTGAGCCACCCATGCTTACTGACCCTAGGACACGATTGGTACTACCATAGGCGACAGCATATGACCCTAATTTGTGCCGGTAATTGAATTAGGGTATTGAAACTGCAGGCGAGTATCAGAACTGCGGATGCTCGGTTATATCTGTCAGAATATGACTCCAGTCCAAGTGGATAATGGTCATGGGAGGTGCGGTAAAAGGTAACTGTTAAGTGTTAACATGTTTTACCAAGTGGTTCGCCTAAGGTCTATCGACGGTTCTGTTTTCACCATCTATAGCGGCAAACTTCAAAAGACTAGCGGCGTGTGAAGAACAAAAACGCTGATGAGTCGTTAAGAGGTTATGAAACGTAATAACAGCATCTCAGCCGGAGCTGAGGGAGGGGATAGGAGGAAAGGAGGAGGGAGAGAGGGGAGAGAGAACGCGTCGGAGCCGTATATATCAGCCAAGGTGCCTTCCAAGGCAGTGGAAGCCTCGTTGCAGCATCTCGTTTGGTCTTTTACTTTCCTCCTCCTTAACACCGTGCTGTGGTTTGGTCTTACCTGGCGTACTTACCTCCAACATCATGGACTACACCATGCAGATTTATGGTCATGAGTTGCCCGAATTCTTTTTTTATTATTTTACCCAACTTTCCGAACATACCTGGTACCTTTTAAAGGTAACAGGTAAAAGATGTACTGTAGTAGTGCCCAGGGTGGTCTGTAGGTTGTATTTTTCGTGATGCAGTTTTTTTTTTTTTTAACAAGCTAGCCTCTTAGCTAGTTACCTGATTTCATTATGAGGAAAGTGTGGCTAGAGGATGTTTATGACTTGGCGGGGTTGAAGGTGTGGCTAGGAAACTTAGTTAAAAGCGAGAACTTGAATCAGGGAAGACCACACTGCCGCAAATATGTTTGTTTTCATGATAGCGGCCGCTCCTCATCATCACACGTCGGTGGTCTCTTTGGCGTTTGGCGTCAACCAGTTTATATAGACTCCACGATTCATAATTTTCCTAGGCTCGTCTCGGACTAATACCTCCTCTATGTTATTCAGTAAATTAAGTTTCTTTCTTCGTATCTATTTTGTTAAGACAGGAGCTTGGTATTCTTAATTGTATTTACATTTTTATTTCATTTCAGAGAAGGAAGGGCTATTTTTTCTTTTTTATGTGCCTTTTTTGTGAAAGGTTTTCAGAAAAGAGAAACCACTTGTAACGTGGACCATGACGGTGCGGTAGTCCGCTAAGAATACGTAGCTAATGATGTTGAGCATCATTGTTCGGTAAAGGACAGGCTGTCACCGCGTGTTCATTGTAACAATTCATTACTGATCACGCTCTATTATTGGATTTCGATTGGATCTAAAGCATTTCTGCAGGGTAGGTATTTAAATAGTTTTTGATTTGGTGGCCGTCTGCTGGATGGTTAGACGGTCTGAAGGAGTCCGATTGGGGAGGTATTAATGGTGGGGTTCGCAGCAGGTGGGTTGGCAACAAGGTATAAGACGGCTGTTGTCATTGCAATTAGCAATGCGGTGCGTTAGTGTGGATCTTTATACCTACGCCGCGTCCAGGAAAATTTAGCTGGGGGAAGAAGGTCTTTTGTACTTGACGGTTTGTTTGGGTTATTGGAGGGGCTTTAGAAGCTTAAATATTTGAAATGGTCTTTTAGTGATGTGACAAGTTGTGTCAACCGTAGCTAAAAGCCAGTAAAGACAGTTTGGACAGGCGAAGTGAAAAAAAAGCGAAAAGGGTCGGCGTATGAAAGTGCTTTATGAATTCTTGATCGCGCAGTACTTTTATTGAATAGAGGTGGCAACGAGGCTGACAGGTATTGTCCTTAGAGGACGAAACGAACGGCATTTGACGCCACAGTGTACGCGTTTTCTGATGTCGGTTTGCTGGAGGATTGGGAAAGAAACTAATGCAGCTTGTGCGGGACCAAAAGAAGTTAGGGAGAATGTCACCCGGGAAGATGTATCATCCTTTGGCTGATACGACAAGAAGTGGTGGTAGCAACCGGTCCACATTCCAGGCGCGTTTCTTTGATGTGAAACGTTCTAGCTTCGTGTTGTGTGGCTTGTTCAACATGGAATCCAGGACATGAGATCGGAGCTAAGAAACAGGTTGCTTCGATATAGCCTGTGGTAGCTACCTTTGAAAACTTAACTAAATGACTTCTTATAGTCATTAGAGTTTTCCTTATCTTGCTTCTTAAAAGTGAAAAAACTGATACATTTTCTACATCCACAGTACCTCCCATTTGTCTTAGTATCTCGGATGAGTGCAGATATAAAGGCTATTCACATTATAGATTTGTGAAGAAAGAAAACTTCGATTGCTTGCATAGGAGCATTGAATTTACTGCCAGCTTTACTTCTCCGAGCAAAGAAAACGAGTACTTAAAAAGTGTCTTCAGTAAAAGGGCATTAAAAAGACAGTCAAGACAAAATATTTTGTGTTTTTATTTCTGAAGCGTAAACTCCTAATGACGGGTAAGACTTTTAAAATTAATCATTGAGGATAAAAACTAAGATGTTCGAAAATTAGCGTGTAATTCAGTCAATAGCTCTTTACGCAGATGAATAACAGGGAACAAAATAGCGATGTACACGGAAATATGTAGTCAAATATGTCGAAGCAACTATGGCAAAATCGCAGCTTGGTTTAATGGCCAGAAATCTTATGCTAAAGTACGTGCACGAGAAGAAAAGCAACGTTTCGGTAGAAGCTGAAAATATAAGTAGTACCTTGTCGTGACTGCACTTCATTTGTCAACTAGCATTCCAAGAACACCTTCGCTGCAGGAGGTCTTCTCCGAGACGCGGCGAGGACTCGGTGAAAATTCTCGAGCTGGAAGTCCACAGCAGTTTAACTTTTGATTGACTATAGAAATGCTGATGGCTTCTCGTATACCCCATACCATCACACATTCATCCGCTTGGATTCGGACGTTACGTTGACTGTTCTTGGGCTTGTGCTTGACTTTTCTTCCCCTCAAGTTATCAAGACCGTTGTCAAGACAGTTTTTCACGCATCACGGATGTAAATTTTTTCGGGAACCCTAAGACGGACGGGGAGAAAAACCAGCAGGCAAACAAAAAGGTTGCTAAGATTTCCCAAAATTGTCCGGACGGTGGCATACTTGGCGACTAGCTATCAGTACCACGGGTATCGCCAGGATCTAAAAACGACAGTGGAGGAGCGACATATCATGTGGGGCTCAACTCTACGTTGGGTTTTCTTGACCACCTGGGTCCTCAGACTGGCCGGAGAGACGCTCTGAGCTATGGTGTAGAACATGTAGATGGTTGAGCTGTGGTAACGTTTACAAGTTTGGGGTTGTTGAGCTGTTGAAGGAACTGCAAGATGCTTGGCTTAGGGTCGACTTGCTGGAGATACATTTCTTGTATGACGTGAATCGCAGAATAAAATGTATACATGCTATGTGACCGAAAACCAGAAAAAAAAGAGAAAGGGCCCCCAAGAATGACAAAAAGAACAGATTGAATGTAATACTTGCAGTTGCTTGTGTTTCCAAAAAGCTTGATTTACGAGAGACTCGCACGATTACCATAAATAAAACTTTCAAGACCTCTGTCACAAGTCTGCTTTAAACTTTTCTCCCATGGCAGTTGTCATCCTTTTTATGTTGCCAACTCGCCAAGTTACCAAACGGAAGACCAAGAAAATTCGATTGTGCCATAAATTATGTGTCTATTTGTAAACAGGAGCCAGATTTATTAACGTCGATATTACTTTTGACCATTTTGCACCCGTAGAAATGCTATTGTGGCTATTTTGGGGCATTACGTTGAATTTTAACCTTGACATCGAAATGTGGATATGCATTCTGTGTTGAGTCCAAGTCGAACTGGGAGGTCTTGTGTATGGTGTAAATGAATGCGGACCATCCCAGCCTGATAGGTACTTTCTCCTGTGGGGTTCGGGTACTGGTAACTACTTTTCCGTATCGCTTAAGTGTCAAGTGTGTGAATTGTTTGAAGGATTGAAGGTATTGATGCTGCGGATATGGATCCTTGATACTGAGTAGCCCCGTGCAAATGGTAATTAACATTGAGAAAGGGAGGCAGGGGATTTGGAGAGTTTGGCACCTTTTGGTGGGCCAAGAAAAATGGTCTTTTGAAGTCGGAGTATCAACACAAGTAGCTATAGGGTTCGCCAGTTCTGCGAGGACAGTACCTTTAAGAGGGTCAGCGTGGAGGAAAAACATGGACGTTTGTATACGAGGAGGACTCCCCATATTGAATTGCTGGCCATCCGTCACGCTGGGTTGACCAAACCACTAACACATTCGTCCTGGTGACCATTGTTGAATTTGTGCTGGAGTTTTTGTGGGTTCCAAGTGGGTATGGTGTTGGGCTTTGATGAGTACCTCTTCCCTGGCCAGAGCAGGTCACTCATAAACAGGACCCGATGCCGTGGTTTGAGGTTGAGGGTGGGCAACCATTGACGCCTCGTTGCTGGATTCAAAAGAAGACTTGCTGTGGGCCTGCTAGATCCAAAAAAGAAGGTTCGTTGGAGGTATAGAATTTTGTTGGTGGGGCGAAAAGGGAGGTGGTTTGGTCGTGTCTGCTTACCTTGTCAGCACTTCATAGACTTTATTATATGAGAAAAGAGAAGTATGGCTGGTCAGGAAAAATAGACGGAATGGTTTTCCTTTTTCCCGAGGTTTTTATAGGACGCAGGACCGTCGTTTTGGGTCTTTGCTAGGTGCACCTGCTGAGCTTGGCAGGGTGCTTGTCACTCGTCGTCACTCTTTTTAACCGTCGTGAAACGTTTCTTGATGGTTTTTGAAGCCTGAATAGTCCGGAGTTAGAAGTTCCGTCTTTTCACGTCTTGCCCGGGATGCATCCAACGTGGGGAAGCGAAGGGCCTAGTTAACCGCGTTAACAGTTAACGGCTGATGAAAAGTTCCCGTACAAAGATGCTGCAAAAAGAACATCTTCTCTGAACCATAACTCAGTCTGCAAGGCTTTTTAGTAGGCAGCACAGTAGGTGTCTTGGAATCTTGTTGGTTGTAGCCTGGCTTTGGCTAAAAGTTTTTATTCTTTTCCTACAACCAACGAGGGTGTTTGCAACAAGTGTTGTTATAGAATCTCAGTGACTTACTCGTACTTGCCACCCACAGTCCTCCACTATGTCCGGTGGGTTAAAAAAATGGTCACAATATGTATGTATCAATTAACCTTATGAAACACTCCTACAACTAGTCCACAACGAGTCGATTAAACACAAAAGGCCGGATCAGAAATAAATATCTTCTTGTGCTTAGAGCTTGCGCATACACAAACGTTCCCGTAATTAAAAAGATATGTATTTTAGAAGTATTTTTTTCTCGTAATATTATTCTTAAATAAAATTAAAATAAAATTAAAATATATTAAAACTTAAGTACCTTTTGTACGTAAATTACATTATATTTAATGCGATTTTCAACCATTAAAATATAATTATATGCTGGAATCCGTCTCGGATGACCATCAACTCAATCCAAATGGAGGTTGAATAGTGTTATTTTATCTCATTTTTCGGGCATCCTCAGAAAGAGCATTCTAAACAAAAGACGACAAAAAAATATACTGGCCGGCAATACTGCATAAGAAGTAACTTCTCCATTTATCCTTTTATATTTCAACTTAAAAATGATGTTGCCTTGTAGATTTTTTTTAAATTAAAAATTGCACTTATTGGACAAAACCCCCAAGAAGTTCTTTAGTTCTAGGTAAGGACGCTGCTGTAATTGCGACTTGCTCCAGGAATGCATCCTGGAACACCTCGCCTAAACTGAACATTCTCCTTCACGAACAGTGTGTATGTAGTTTTGTGGATGCGTTTGCAAGATTTGTGAACAAACTAATTTGTCATATACCTTTTTCTTAACACACCCTTTTTCTGTAGTCTCTGAGCCACACTTTACTTAAACAAAATGTTTGAAAAGTAACTCGTTTATTGGACTTTTTTAAATATTAGGACTATTTTATATTTATTCATACTATTGTTCACTTTTCTGAGGAAAAACGACTTCATTCCAGAAATCGAGCTGCACCCTCCTCCAGCTTTCTTGACGTTAGATGTTTTGGGGGTGTTGACTAGCTTCTCGTCTGTCAACTGTTTCGAGTGTTGAGCAAGTCGCTGTGTGGGTTGACTATCATGCATTTTTGGTGTGTATGTAGTAACGCAGTTATGGAGAAGCTGGTGGATCGTGAGAAAATACCTGCGCTGGAACAGTTATGGGAACAAACGATCGGAGAGAACTGGCTTTGACCAAAGGTGTGTCTCTCCTGTCGTGTATCCACCGTAGAAGGTTTAAAGGATCTTCTTTAGTTACCATAAGCCATGAAGTGTTTGGGATCCACGATAAATGACGAGAAGGAGCCCTCCCGGAGCTAGGCGATGACAGCCCATTCATCGGGATGTCCCTGTAGCATTTGTACTGCATCGTACAGTACGTACGAAGTACATGTATCTTGATATCCCGCACTGCTTTAGCTTTCGTTGATCCTTCTTCCCTGGTTCGGCAGACAAAACTATAGATACACAACCACATTGCATACATCTTTTTTGCTCATTTCCTATGCTTAGCTACATTTGTCACCAGCATCCTTCAAACAGTATGGGGTAAATACGCGTTTCGTCCTTGTAAGATTTTTCTGGTAGGAATATGTTGAGCTCGGAGAGCCAAGTGCAAGCTATGCAGCTCTCGTAAAGTCTAACGTAACTTGATTTGCATAGAACTTGTCCCCTCGCTTAGGAGCAAGTCACCTATATTACAGCAACGCATTGAAATGCACACATAAGTGACAAACGTAAAGGTGCACCTTTTGAACTTGGAACGCACAGCATGGAACTTTTTTCCGGTGTGCCTTAAACTCAGACTGAGTAAACCATGCATGGCCCGTTCTTTGAACGAAGTGCTACGACGAGACGGAAAACCGCTGGGGTGTTGTGAAGACTGCCACTGTCAAAATGCTTCGAAAAATTTGTATGAGAATCTGACTTTTGGGTAATTTGATGTACCGTGCTGCACGGTAGAACCCTGACTTATCGTCAATATGTGATCAACAACCCAAAAGAGGCAAACACTATTCCGTGAGCACCTCAGAAACAAAAATTAATAAAACGGGGGATGATTCGAAGAAGCTTTGTAGGAAGCATTTACCAGAGTCGTAATCAGTTAGGGCCCCCCAAAGTCGGATGGCTGTTGGGGAAACAACAAGACACTCTATAGAAGTAAGGATCTATTTAAGGCAGCATCTGTGCAGGTCGTTATGCAGATTTTGCCTTTCATTTGAAGCGTCTGCGACAAATCCTTTTTGTCTCGGGCCATTGAGCATGGATTTCTCCGTTGAATCGTAGAGCCTGCCGCGCGCCAAAGCCTCGTGTAATTGCCAAGGAGGGGTTGTTGGGTGTGTATCGTGCTCGGGCTTAAGGCTGAAGACACGTGGTGGTAAAGGGGTAGGGGGATTTGGGGGTTGACACAATCAGATTAAAACCTCCCTTTCTACCCACCCACCTTCAGTATAGCTTCATGTTTCACCTCTTAGTTCCGCCCCCTCACTAAACACATCTTATCCCAACATGCCTCTTCGAGTTCATCTCGGTTTTCAAACAAAAGCGGAGAATTGTTTGGTTTGTGTGGCTGTTGGGCGCCCCTAATGCTGAAGAGTCAATCCTTTCGTCAAACACGAGAGGATAAACGAGGATTAATTAGTTACCCCTTCCTTGATGCATATCCAATGTCGGTTTCGGTGTCGCATGTTTGATGGTTTGCCGTGCAAAAGGTTTTAACGACGTCAACCGCCGAGGTTACACAGCAAAGCGGTTTAAACATTCGCAAGTGTCGTTAAGACAAGTCTTAATGGAGTCCGCTGACTTTTGGTCCTGCTGTTGCGTTCCTCTATGCAAATAAGTCAGCATGAGGACTGGCAAAACAATATGAGCAAGGTTGAGTATAAGGCCGTTTTAGTTCGTCGCAGCGCATGTGGCGCGAGTATGATGCATTGAGGCTGTTCTCAAAAAAGAAACTAAAAGCCCAAATTGCATACGGCTATAGAGCAGCTTTATGACAGCATTATAAAGTCAACAGACGACACACAACTATTAGAAGACTTAAGCTTGTTTGCGGGTATGCTTTGTCTCCCCGAGGCCCATCCGCTTAATATGATGGTGACCCTTATGTAAAGAGGCAAGGAATTATAAAAGGGACTGAACACTTTGCTTGTTACTGTGCTGTTGTGTGTGGTGCTGAAGCGCCACATTGTCTCGTGTGCTGGCGGCATAGTTTGCATAAGCAACTGCCAGGACTCTTATTAAGCTGCGCCGCGTGTCAGGAGCGGGGAAATTAGGGCTGGATTTATGGGATCTCTTCTCTGGGACTTCGGGGGAGCCTGGAAAGTCGCCGGTAAACTTGGCTTCTTGAGCCCTATCAAGAGGACGGGCGTGAGTGGAGACGCACGGTACATCGGGACGACAGCTTGCAGCAAGCGAAAAACTTCTGATGCGCTTCTGTCGGGTCTTTTAACTAGGCAACGCGCTAGTGGAATTTGTTGTGGGGCAACTAACTTGTACCAGCAAATTAAAAACAGCTTTTAGCGAAGTCGCAAGCCACGGCTGGAGGTCCAGAACTTTATTACACAACCGCATTATGTCCATACATCGGGTAGAACGACTGCACGATAGTACACGGCAAATTTTGGGAAAAGACCACCCTTCGAATGCGGGAGCTTAGTCAAGTGGAAAAAAAAGGTATGCCCGTGTCTGTCGATTTCTGGTGTGTACCCTCGTATGTTTAACCCCCTGCCGGGTAACTTTTGACTTTTAAGGGTTTTTCTTACTAGGGAACAGAAGATAGAAACGCTGTTGATTGACATTTCTGGCACCATGAAAAGTCTTTTCTTTGGAGCCCTTGTAGCTCAAATATGTGTACGCTCGTAGGGGGCGAAAAGCGAAGAGCTTCTGCCTACTGTTAGGGTTCGTAAAGTAGAATTGAACGGAAATCTAAAAGGGATGTTTGATGTAACACTTTCCAAGGGAAATCTTTTCTAATGCGAAACATACATATGTCTTAATGTGAGTTTTGATCATGACCATGGAGACCAATATTAAAACTTAATTTTAAGTATGATATGCTGTACTTTCTTTCCATGTGTAAAAATGAAATTCAATAGTGCTTTGCTCCATGAAACGAATAGATGAAGACACTTAAGACTTTTCTTCATACAGTTCAATGCGTTCACTATTCACACCTTTCTACGAAGAAAATGTTGGTTTTTTTCTCTCTACTGTTCTTATACATATTTTAATGTATTAATTCTTAAGCAGCATATCGAAGTTGCTCACAATGGATGCTAAACATGAAATTTGAAAAGCGCAATTTCTATTAGTTACTTATTGATAAGCAGGGATGCATGGAATCTGACTTCTTTTTCTTGGTGTTCCTTGTGCCCTGTACTTGAAAGCGCTGAGGTGACAATCAAGGAACTTAGTTGGCACAGTGCGTTGGCACAGTGCAGTCTTGTTGGCACAGTGCTGACGGGACAACCCCATGTCATGTCCGTGGAAAAGATTTGCCACCCGCCAAGGCCCTGCCAGCTCTCCAAACGCCAACGTGACTTTGCTTATAGAGATCTTATTGCGATGGTGCAGTGCAATCGTGCGGGAGTCCTGCTGAGCTGCTTCATGCCGTTCAACCTATCCTCGTCCACGTATGGCGGGAAAACACGCCCAATTCTCGCTTCCTTTTCTATTGGGGATCCCGGGGCTGCGTGATACGTGTATCCCCACCCGCCGGGTCCTGGTTTTGTCGTCAAGGGTACTAACGAAGCTTTTGTTAACGTAGCGTTAGAACCCACCTCTAGCCGCGCCAACCGAAGCAACAGCGCGATGCATTGTTTCTGTTCGGTCCCTTTAAGACAGTCAAGAAGCAGCACATCTGAAAGTGGAGTAGAAGCGGGGCAGGTGTAATAGCCATCTGGCTCTTACCCTGCAAAACACCCAGTGCCTCTTCCTGTGAGGAAAAACAATAAAAACTAGATTTTAGCTTGTTGAGAAGCAGAGTTATAGTATTTCAACTAAGTGCTTTGATGTTTAGTTTTTTTAGTCCTGATACAGTTATGTCATTCTTACATCCAAGTGTGTGATATTTAAAGTGACTATTAATTAGTTTAAAAATATTTACTTTGAATTTGCAAACGGTGCTCACTAGAATGAACAACAATAAGCGTAGCCAAGGAATTGCCGGCGGCGCCATTGCTGCTGCAGCTGTAGCGGTAGCAGCGGCAGCCGCAGCTGCTACAGCGGTCGGGGGTGGCAGTAGCCCCCAAATGCGTGCTACAGACTTTTCCATAGCCGCGATCATAGGACAACATGCAAGAGAAGCGGCAGGCCATGCATCCATTGCCTACCAAGGTAAAATATAACAAAGATGATAGCTTGAAAAATTCACTGAAATATGACGTGAATAAATAGGGCAAGAATCCGCGGACGACAGTTCGGTGGACACAGACAGCTTTAGGAAAGATAATGATTTCGAACGTCGAATCGAAAGTCTGGCCTCTGCAAGAGCTAGTCCTATACTTTGTGCTTCTCCTACAGCTGAGAGATCAGAAACGTCAGATGTCGACATAGATGCTGAGGTAGAAGAAAGTTGTTTAGAGGTGTTTGGCTCGAAAGACGAGCCGGAAGGTGACCAAAATTCGTATGTGCGAACTTCCGAGGACTGTAACAAAAATAGAAGTAAATCATGCCATGGGAAAAACAGTAGCTCTCCACGCAAACCAAAAGTTAACGCGCGCATCCAGCCTCGTTGCAACTGTGACGAGCTTATGAACATTAATTGTCATTTGGAAACCAAAGATCTCTGGGAAAAGTTTCACGAACTCGGGACAGAAATGATCATCACTAAGACTGGAAGGTAAGCACATGCAATTTCACCGTCTCTGCTGAAGATGAAGCGAGTTCAAGGTAGATTAATGCTTTTGTCTGCGCAGTATTCCTTATTTTGCCTTTCGATAGTAAATCGTTTCTTTCATTTCACGATGATTGTTATGATCTTAATGCCATCATTTTGCGTTAGGTGACATGTCAAACGATCACTGATCAGACAAGGGCCTAAAAGGGTCAATTTTGTAAATGCGGTCTTCCGTGATACTCAGGGTTTCTTGTCGCGGCAGAAAAAAAAAAAGATGGAGGGAAGATTGTGGTGGATCACTTTATTTACGCCACACCCTCCGCGATTGGCTTTGGCATGTAGAATGGTATGGGATAAAAACTATATTGCTCCTTTCCCCGGATCCCTTTTCCACCCTTGTTGTTACGTTAGGAAGGGTCAGATATATAATCTGCCCGATTTTCGTTAGAAGACAAGGTAGTAATAAAAGAAGCGTGATAAAGTCGTGCAGGAAGCAGAAAACCCCGCAAGCCCCCGCGTAAAAGCTTTTTGACAAACGACCAACGACACGAGAACAGCCCAGCGGTTTTCTGGAAGCAAAATAGCTCTATAAAAAATGGGCCAACGATGTCATCTCACTCTCAGAGCAAAAGTAACTGACCACGAGAGTAACTAAATGACAGCGCAGCTCTCATAAAAGGCGAAAAAAATGCTGACATTCACAGAAATAAGTTTCAAATGCTCGAAAACTTCTCCAGAGGTATGATCAACCACTATGAAGTTGTTGCAGGGTAACGAAGCATGATTTACTTGTTTTGTATACAAAGTTTTCCCCATGTAAGCTGAACAGTTAGACCTCTGTTTTATGGCTATTTAGCGACTGTTTTTTTCACGGATGTAGTTGACAAGAGATGTGTCGAACTAGCTACAATTAGACGGTTGGAGTAGGCTTTAAACAGGTATAGTAAATTTACCCGAAAGTCTTAAAAGGGACGAGAAGCTTGAGAACCAAATATCCGCACACATTTTAGGCAGTTTCTTTTCCACCGACTATCGTAGTCCGGGCTGACACTGAAACTTATATCTGGGAAGCTCTCAAGATTCGACACCGCTCGTCGTGGGTCAGATTCAGAAAAAAAAAAAAAAAAAAAAAAAAAATCAGGAACGTAACTTGTCGCGTTAACGCGTTCGTATAAGAAAGTGCGAGTATTTTTTGGTTTATTTTTATTTGTCAACCGTTTCGCCGTAACATTTTGATGATGAATTTACAAGAGCCAGGATTACTCAGCAATAGTGAAGGTGTTATTGATTCTCAAACTGGCAACACGATTATATAGTTCTGTTGACGACAAAGTTGTTTTTGAGCTCAACATATTGTGCCATGTAGGTGGGGTCGAAGCTTGGAATAGCGGAAAATTCAATATAGTTTTTATCTTAGCTTAGGAAATACTGCCTCACTCGGTCTTAGTTTTTCTTCGATTTCGCAACACAGAGTAACATAAGTACATGAGAAATATGAGTTGTAAGGGACCTTCGTTGTGTCATTATGCCCTCTGCGAATTTCGTGTTGAGGGTATTGTCTTCTAGGAGCCTATAATGGTGATTCATTCGCGTAGTAACTCATTATATATCCTAACAGCGACAAGCAAGCAAAGTTGTTCAGCGCAGAAGGGTCTTGTTTACCGCTGTGCTGCTGTCGTCAGACGGAGAACTGGTTCACTTTAGTAGCTAATATTCACGAAAGAGTTGCACCCCGTGGTGGTGTTCTGCACTGCAGTACGTGCTTGTTGGGCGCCTCAATGATTTTCCTATAAAAAGTACTATTCCGTCCAAATTATGTCCCTTATATACAACTTTGTAACCAGCGCTTTCCCTCTTCCTCGTTGACGTGCGTAACGGTTACACCATCACTATATCGTTGTCGCCCCCCTTTCCCTCCTTCATAGGTTAGTTTCATATTTTCCAAAAGCTACAGAAGTTGGAGTTTATGCCTTATGGGTTGTCGTTCCTGGGTTTTCCCCTCTGTTATAGATATATATGTGGGTGTATGCGTATATATGTAGCATTCATACAAGCTTACCCAGGACAAGCCGGGCACCAAGGTCTTCATTACGGCTCTTTTTTTTTCCGGCTGGGCGAAGAGGGGTTCACGTTGCCACGTATACTTGATGCTCCTAACACGCAGTATACACAGCGTTTCTAGACCCTTTGAACTGCTCTACACGACACGCTAGCTTGCATGATTGACCCAACTTGTTATATATTTGCTTGGGTCGTTGCCTATGAGTTTTGGCTGCTCAACTTTTACCTTTTCTTTGGTGATAATCATTGGAAATTGGGTGTGCTAACCGGGATGTGTGACCGAGCCAAATATAAAGAGAGAGGTTAAGGTGCTATTTATGAACCATTGAAAAGCCAACTTGGGATCGTTTATAACCTTCTAATGCACTGTACTCACCTACCATCCTTATACATATTTTTTTTCCTGCAATGGCAATGTTTGCCGTGCACGCGTCGAAACTTTTTCCCTTGCTACTCATTCCTTTTCAGTTTCTAAGTTTTCTTTCCTTCTTTCCAAAGATGAAAACAATGAGCAGTAGCTTGTCTCTTTGAATGTTGGCGAGAGGAAGGCATTCTAATTTCTTCATGTAAAAAGAGAGATAAGTAGTAAATTTCCGTGTTCACATCTGCAGAAATTGTCTAGTTTGTTGCTATTTGAATTGGCTAGTATCACGCATCGGGTTTGTATCGACGCTTTGGATTCACATGGGGGAGAAGCAGGGATATGAATTTGGCTCATTCCAGTGCGTCGTTCTCTAGCTGTACATTTGAAAGAGTTAATTTACAGCAGGGCGGGGTTTGTGAAACTTCCTAAGTTTTCATCGCGTTAGGCCCCTCGACAAATGAGTATAATGCTCCGCAATGAGTAGGTAGTTTCAAACCAGAATCTACATATTCACGGGTGTTAACTTTTGTTCCTCTTTAATAAGTAGTAAACTATTTACTCTACCAGCTCACTAATTACAGGGTACCAAACGCTTTGCGGAAATAGGGTAGGAGGGTGAGGGGTTGAGTGGATGGCAAGTTAAAGAGTTGCTGCTCTGTGGTTGCAAGTTGTAAAACGGGACATGGATTCAATGGATTTTACGGCTGAGCCTTAGCTGAACCGATCTTGTGTTAATATCAAGGCTGCTTTTTCACCGTTACTACTTTCAAGCTGGCATTCATAACCGCTTTTGCAGCCCTGAGTATGTACGTAAGCCGTACCAATGTACCTACTATGTGTTAAACTTCATGCATTTGTAAAAACTGTAATGCTGCTGGAGTTGCGGAAAACAGCCGCGTAATTGCACTACCCAATTTAACCCCCTCACATGTAGTACACAGTGTTTGTGCGAACAAGCCTGCTCTGCATAATGCTTTGTTGTAGCCTCTGTGCCATCGCTATGAGTTGTATATGCACAGGCTTCCTTACTGTTTATGGCGCCTTGTTTTGACGTTCGTGCTGAGCGTAAAGTTTCACGAAATTCGTACTGTTATGGGCCAGAGCTCAGTTTTTTACGACCCATTTGGCGCGCTCTTTAACAATTGACCTACGTACCGATTTCAAAGGGTGCCTGTTCTGCGCAACAAAATTGACGACAATAACCTATCTTTTTCCCCTGAATTTTCGTGCGATTACCAGGAGGATGTTTCCAACCGTCCGAGTTACGTTTTCAGGGTTAGGATTGTTAAAAACCGAATCAGCCAGTTCTTCTGTGCGCTACATTGTTCTTTTGGATGTGGTGCCCGTTGATTCCAAGAGATACCGATACGCATATCACCGATCTTCCTGGCTCGTAGCTGGTAAAGCAGATCCACCTGCACCCAATAGACTTTATGCTCATCCAGACTCGCCGTTCACAGCTGAGCAGCTCCGTAAACAAGTTATTTCCTTCGAGAAAGTCAAACTAACCAACAACGAAATGGATAAGGGTGCCCAGGTACAGTAAATTCTTAAATACCTTAAAATGGTCACCGCCCTTTTAAAAGAATAATCCCGCTATTGATGAAAGAAGTGAACATGAGTTTCCTTGTTCCGGTTGAATTTGACTATCTTTCGCCCGTAAAGGAAGCTGTGACCTATGACCGTTCAACCACGTCTTCTTGTCCGCTTAGGTCTTTTAAGGAAACACTTGAGCTAAAAGAAAACGCTGGGTACTCTACGATGTGTAAGTATGACGACAAGTACTACAAGTTGAAACGGAGAGGACTCTAAGAGAAACCGACGAAGCCACGTTACTGAAGACCACCCAGCAGTCTGAAGCATACCCAACTTAACAATTTTTTTGACACCCTCATTAAGAACAAGTCCCCGGCCCCCCGTTTTCACATGTTCGCTAGATTATTAAGTGCGGAGAATTCAAAATGAGACCACCAGATAGACTTTGTTAGAAAGCTTCACTTGCACTGCAGTATATGGATTTCCCAGTATTATGCTGTGACTTTTTTTTCTCACACTTGATATTAGATCGTCTTGAATTCTATGCATCGTTACCAACCGCGGATACATTTGGTGAAACGAAACGAAGGAATGCAGGGTCGCCCTGTTACAGATTTGGAGTCGGAACAATTCAGAACTTTCATCTATCCCGCAACTGTGTTCACAGCGGTGACGGCCTATCAGAATCAATTGGTAATCCATTTTATATTTACCTATAGATAAAAAGAGAGAAAAAAATCCCCATCATACATCCAAGATGTTTTATCGCGTCTAAAGCAACAGAAACTGTCCTCTCGTTTTTTTGTTTACCCAAATATTTTCTTTCTGTTGAAGAGTTTCCTCCTATGTTACCAAATTAAGGAATCCAGTTTCTAATTTGTATACCAGTTCGATCGCAAAATCGATAAGCGTCTCTTATAAATGCGGAAGTTGTCTATTGGAGTCTATATTATTACAGAACGCGTGTAAGAAAACTTGGTTAGGTTTTGATTGTAGGTGTTGGTCAAGTTTTAGCTTTTATTTAAAATTTGATGGCGATGGTGTTAAGACATAATTGGCAACTCAATCAGAATTCATTCACACGTTTATCAAATTCCTGTCTGCGTTTTCTTCTATTGACAACTCCACCATGGCGTCAACGCATGAGGTTTCAGCTTGCATGCAAAGGACAGTCGATTTCGATGTAACTTCAACTCCACACTTGCGCCGTCGTGCCACAGATAATTGAATCGTGTCATTTGGCGAGCTGGCTATACTGCACCGAAAGGTTTATTAGCTGTATAATAGTTTCACCTTTAGAGCTTCCCCTCAGGGTACTTTCGTGGTCGACTGCGGGGCTTTTACGAACAATGTATAAATCTATACATAATATTGATTCGCTTTCTAAATAGAGACATTGCTAGCCTGTGCAGCGTCCTTTATATTATGGATCGTTGTCATACACCACCTATTCGGTTCTACTTTTTTAGATCACCAAGTTAAAAATTGACAGCAATCCCTTCGCTAAAGGGTTTCGCGATTCTTCCAGGCTCACTGACTTCGATCGGTAAGCATTTTGTTTACTTTTCACTACTTACTATCTTAACCATTTTAACACATTAATTTGCCTTGATTTGGATTGTGACGCGTATTTTAAAATGCTGTAACCAGAAACACGCCCTCTTTAATTTACTCTTTGGATTAAAGCGTGTTTCCTTTTCGTTGTATATGCCTTAAATTAAAACCTTTAGTTACTTTTCATTTTACTTGGAGAATGTACGGGTAAAATGCCACTTCTACTTATTTGCTCCGGCTCTCCGGCTTTGCAGCGTAGCTATTTGATTCTACATTCTTTTTCAGTTTGTCGCCTGACTTCGTCCTTCTATCGTTGCGTCTTTTTCCTTTTCTCTTTCTTCCTTCCCTCCCGTCTCTTTTGCCGTTTCTCACTTCGCCTCTTTATCTCACTCGCCTTCGCTTTTCTGGATGGATATCAATAAATTTCGCTTTTCGATTTAGCTAACTGCATAACACGTCAATGACCAGCTTCACGGTCATAATAGCATGTCGCAGCACATTAGAATGTGCCCATGTTCGATGCTTTTTCCGAATATCATGCACCATACCCGTGAAATTGACCGAGCCATTTCCTTGTTAGCGACGCGACGATAGATAGCTACGCGGCGGACGCATATCCTTACTTCCGTTCTCCCTTGCGACTAGTCTCGAACGCAGAATTGGAAGCCAGTGCGGTTGCCGGCCTATTCGATGAAAAAGTTCGTGCTCCGGAACTTTGGCCTCCTCCAGGAAGCAATATTGCGCTAGCGCCTATGCCTAGTGGAGTGGGCGTAACGCGCCTAGGAAGTGCTACGGAAGTATCTGTGAGTGTTGGTGGACAGGTACCCTTATCCTTAAGTCAGATGTATGCATTGCACCAGCAACAAAGCCATCGGGGACACGATGCAGCTTCTTCAACACCACAGGGCGCGAACTTCACAATATTACCTTGGCAATTGCGAACGGCGCAGTGGTGGACTCAATGGATGAACATGGGACTCACTTCACTGCACCCACTAAGTGGTTCGCTAGGACAGCTGGGAGTTCTAGGCCTCTCGCAAAACAACCCCAATACAACAGCACTGTCAAACAGGACCCCGACATTTGCAGGCGCAATTCAAAACCCTGCGATTACCTTACCTGGTTCGAAGGCTCCTCAAGCAGCTTCGCTAGGACGTTACTCACCGTACAACGTGCCAAAACATCCCCATTCTCCTGTTCACAATAATGCACCTGGGCCAGTTCCAAACGTCCCAAAAAGCTAGTCTTGACGAAAAATGCCCTCTTAAAAATTTCCAGAGTATAACCTGGACCTTTGAAATACTTGTGCTCCGCGTAAGTTGGGCAGATATTGTAAGTAGCAATGGAAGGATTTCTTCAGTGGGAAATGTGATAATGAGTGTATTGTTGCGCTTCATCATCTAACGGATTCTTATCCACTAACAAAGCGTACCATTGATGGTAGCCGAGAGGAATGTGCTAATGCTTGCCGCATTTGTGTAACATAAGGTGTGGTTGATACTGTGCAGGAGTTGTGTGTCCGTTGGTTGAGACTTGCCAGCAATTGTCCCTTCTAAATAAAGCCAATGAAAAATTACTTTCACATAGCAGGACTTTATTTCAGGGTTTGGAGGCAGAAAAGCTGCAAGGATGAAGCAACAAGGCAAAATGAAGTGCTTGAGCTTCTAAATGAGAGATTTCTTCCCAACAAGCGTAAAAAGGGGTCAACAGCAGGAAACTTATCTTGGCTCATTGGGGGTAGTTTGGACAGCTATTTTCCAGCTATTCTTTCTTTTTCTTCCACCCCGCTGCTCTGGGTTTTTGAGAAAAAGCGTAAGAGATCGCACCCTTCAAGTAGCATGCTGGGAGAGAAGTGCAGGAGTCCAAGAAGGCATGTAAGTACTGGTCTAAAGAAAGCAACGCACAATTGCTTGGCTGATAATGTAGTCTAAAAAGGCGGACAGCGCAATCCTTACGTCCGAAAGACCACCCAGCGTCATCGCCCATTTAATTACTTTTGTTGGTGCCGTGATAATGGACTTTGCACGATGAGAGTCCTGCGCGTCTATACATCAATCCCGCTGCATTCCCCTGCTCACACCATAGCAGGTTGCGTGGCTGCCCATCACACCTAAAGAGCGAAGATCTCTCGCTTGGCCCGGCGGTGTAAAGTATAACCTCAACATTCAGGTCAAGAAGGAGATTAACCCCGTAATCAAGCATCCTGTCGTCCTACCCACCTCTCATTTTTTCCCAAAGCCGCCTGTATTATAGCAGCTCGAGCAGCGTCATTTTCGTTGAGACTAAACCAACAACATAAAAAGCTTGAATTTACACAAATTTTACCTTTTATCTTCGCATAAGAGGAAACGAGTAGAAATCGCAACTTACATTACAAGTTGTAAAGTAAATGTTACAGCCTTAGACCTGTTTTTTTTATTCATTTATTTATTTTTACAAGAGTGGTATTGCTAGATACAAAAAAAGATTGTTGATGTAGCGTTAAAGAATTTTTTTTTAGATTTCATAAAAAACAGTTTTTCCTCTTTTTCTCGAAAAGAGTTAAAAGATACAATGGCTCCCTGTGGCTTGGGAGCAAAATGGGATGCCGGCTTTTTGTGAAGTTGACCTGGGGTCACCCGAAACCGATTCTCGACAAGTCAGCCAACCCACAAGATGACACAGTACACTTTCAGCCCACCATAGGCGAGAGGGAACTTGTCAACGGAAGGGGCACTTCCTATACCTCCACTTGGGTTTATCTGAATCCAAGCACTTGGGATGGAATGGAAGTCAAAAAGGCGTGAAACGACTTGGACTTCTTCCTCTTTTCGTCTCATTGAATTTTACTCGAAAAATTTGGCTTTTGTTAATAACTTGTAAGGAAGGTCGAGTATTTGATAACATGAATTATACCAGTTTTACCCATTTGTACTATTCGTTAAACCGGCTTTCACTCATGTGTGTTGAGAGTCCTCTGCAATTTTGGAGTTCATTATTGTTCCCTGATATGCTGGAGAAGCAGGACTTAAAAGCTCTGTTCCCAAGTCCCACGGGTTCTTATTATGGTGCGAAGGTAAGCTGACTATGAGTTGCATGCAAAGATGTCATAAATCAAGAGGCGGCAACGTTTTGCTGACCTGCTATGTACAAAACCCAGGTGAGAAAATAAGTGCCGACATAGGTGGATGAAGGGAAGATGCTCGCGGGTTTTGAAGCAGCTAGTCTGTTCGAAGACTGAAAGAATGTTTGATTCGCTGACCTCACATTTTTATTGAGATCTTGATAAAGCATTAGAGGTGCAAAAATAACTACATGGCTTATTCGCTTCATTGCTAACGGAGTAGAGTACAAGCTTTTCCTAAAAAGAAAAAATAACACTCTAAAACTTGCGATTCTGCTGTTTCCTTTCCTTTTAAATCTTAATATGCTAGGTTGGTTAATTGCAGAAACTCTTTTAGATATTTTTTTTTAATTAATACTGGAAGGCGTATAGTCTAATTCGTTTCCACTTTCACTTGAAAATAGAAAAGAATAACTTTGTGGGGAAGCAGTAGAGTTGGGGTAAGGGCTGGTTAGATATCCATTTACTTGTAAAATACACGATACCTTCTTCCGACGGGGAAAGGCGTATATCGCCACTGGTACTAACAAATTGATGTCATTACGTAGTAGCGAAACGCGTTGTGAACAACCACGCATACAAAAAAAAGCTAAAAATGCAGTAGAAATATTAGTCCTCTACAGTGAGAACATATATAAAGTGAACGATAGGAAATGTCCACTACTAGTTTAATAAATCCAAAGATCGGTACATTTTATTCTTCCCTTGCCTTTTCTTTTCAGCGTAGTAGTAGTATTTTTATGTAGCACATACATTTTTTCCTGAAAGATAAGACTCCGCGGCACTACTTCTTTCAAATCGGGATCCGTGAAAAGAACTTTGAGCAAGTCTCCATAGCTAATTCTAAACCTTCTTTCATCATAAACTTCTCTTATAATCCTTTTCCAAGTTGATGAGGTTCTGCCCACTTGGACCATCCCTCCGTATTATGCTACAGCTCTCCAAGGAAGTCTAACTTGATGAATTACCCAAGCATTTGTCGACAGCTGAAATTGCTAGTAGATATTTTTTAAACGCTCAATCTTCTACTTATAAGGTTCTTATTTTTTTTATTTTTTACTCTAAACAAAATAAGATGTACAGTACAAACGCACCAGTAAATTCGTCAGTTCTCGCCACTCCTAAAAAAAAGGACATGAAAAAGGACACACGAAAAAAAAAATTATTGTGCGGCTGGTGCGCTTGTGTAAAGGTCCTTGCGAATTGTCAGGCTATGGAAATTGGTTAGTTTAAGGTTGTCAAATTATTATGTTGGCAGTAGTCTGCGGAGTAATCAAGCAGTCTTTTGTTCCACCTCCTTAACCACATATCGGCGTAGCCGACCTCAACTTGTTATTCTTACGAAAAGAATGAAGTCTTTTTTTTTAAAGTCACCTTAATGTGCCTTGTGTAGCTCACAAGCCAAGCCACACACCATGTGGCTTGGAGCTTCTTTCTCACCATCGTCATCATCATCAAGTGCTAATTAACTCGCACGTCTTGTGTCTTTTTTGCTACTAAAGGAGAAAAATTTACTGTAGTTAGCACACACAAAAAAAGTTTGTACAAGAGTGCTCGTCTCCTTGGGCCCTTTTTTGCTTGAGAGTCGCCCTTACCCTGAAGCCATGGTTCGAGGTTCCCTTACCCACTGTGACCGCAGATAGCTTACGCGCTGTGTAAACAGCCATAATTCACCACTGGGGCGCCCGCGAAGGTGCTATTGTTATACCATATGTAGCTGAAGTAACTATGAAGTTCCGGTCTTGTTACTCAGTCTCGATTCGTTTGCGGCCATCATCAGACATATCAGTCGAATTTCATTAGCACCTAACACTTCTGAGCTTTATGTTCTTTTGCTTGGCGTTGCTTCCGTGGCTCAGCTTGGCTCAAGTAATTGTTTAGAGGCAAGGGAACTCACGTAAAATAGAGCTTTTTAGCGTTACGTTTCAAGTCGTGACCAAGCCGAGGATGTAGCAAGTTGAGATGCTGAGTTGAGAGAAGAATTTCGCCTAAGAGTATGTCTGTCATCAAAGATAGGAGCGAAAGCCAAGATTCTTTGCTCGGAAGTGTTACAAACTTGATGGCAGCGGATGACAGTAAGCGTGGTCGTTGTTTTGGAGCTTCTTTTGCTTTGGGACGCTCTTAACATCCTTCTTCTCCCCATGCCAATTTTATCTTTTCGTCATCTTGCGTAGCGGTGCAAACTTACTTTGGCATGTTTACGAGGCCCGATGACTCCGGAAGTCATCCGTAGCCATGCTGAGCTGTCTTTCTTTCCCTAAAAGTGCCTTAGCACCGCCTTATGGATAAGAGCATACGTCGCCGTGGATGAGCATCTTGTGAGGTCCACATATGTAAAGTGCATATGTGTGTGACACTTGTACACCCCCATTCTCCGTTAGCCTCATCCCAACCTCCCTCCTTCGCAAGAAGAAAAGATAGCAGAACAGAAGAAATTTTGCCACCCATGTTGCGATGAAGAGGCACACAAGCGAGCGACGATACTTGAAACCCTAAAGCTCACACTTAGACTGCCACTTTTCTCAAGTTGAGGCCCATTTCGCCTTTTTTACACTTGCCAAGTGTAAAATAAACTTTTTTGGGTAATGGGACTCGCAATGTTTGCCGTAATGGGCCATAAAACTAGCCACAGGTCCGTGAACAACGGCTGGTCATTTTTATGTAACGGGTATACAACTTAATACATGCATCGTGATTTAAAAGACACCACCTCCTCGTTCTATAGTAAACAGCAAGTCAACCGAATTTTCCTCGGGGCGATCAGTTATCCAGAATTGGTTCGAATAAAGGGAAACAATTGAGAAAATTATGCATGTACCCACTTCAAGAGGTTTGGGATCGGCTAAGCAAGAAGGTGGGGGGTTATCGTGAGACTTAGATAAAGGCGAAAAAGCGTGCGGGTCTGTTTGGCGCGCCAATAAGGTGCCTATATGACCGGGCAGGACACGAGTGCATAGACGCGACTCTTGCCTTGAATAGCTTTATTTAGACCTTTTTGATTCAGCTGAAATTGTGAAAGTAACGTGTGCATAGTTGAAACTACGGAGCAGGCGCCCGTCTCTCGACGATGCCATAGACGCTTGATGGTGTGGCATTCCAATCGCTCGACAGGCTCCTCCACTTTACTTGCTGTTAACCTGCAAGATGTTGGCGGACGCGGCGATCAACGCTATCTTTGCCGCCTGGTGCGGCATGCTGCCTGCGAGGGAACTCATCTGAGGTTCTTAGCTGAAAATAGTTACACGTGAAAAGATTTAAGGTGTCAGTTTTCCCCAAGTTTTTCTTCGTTCTCTCCGACTCGCTATAACTTAGCACTAAAAAGCCAGATGCTCGATAACAACTAAATGTTCTGCTCCTGCTCAGATGCTACGAAGAACACGTCTTCCACACGCAGCACGTGCCAAATTTCCTACATGCCTTTTTCCATTGGATTTTAACTTCTACTAGTCATTCTATGCCCCAACTTAATAAAAAATAAATTTATTTACTGATGAATTTAAGGTTATTATTCTTTCTTTTTCTTTCGTTTGTTTTACTTAACTTCAAATTTTGTTTTTAAACTACAAGCTTTTAATTTCAGATTTGGTAGATTTTTCTTTGCACGCACAATGATTATAGTTCTATGTAAATTTAAGGGAAGCAGAACTAGGTACAAAGCTAAGGGTTCCTGCATGTTTGTGGTTCATTTTTTTACGTTTTGGGTACATACAAAGGTGGGTGCAAACGGGAGGCTACATAAAGGTACTTAATAGAAATAAGATGAGTGACTTGAATTAGGGAGCTGGTCATCGAGGAAAGCAAAATAAGCTGAAAGACAACAGTACCTAATGACACGTTCGCAATAATTTGAGAAGTAGCTCGCTTCCAGGCTAGACGCTTGGTGTACTGGTCATTAGTATGGTGTTGAATGACAAGTCCTGCTTCTTAATTGTTTTCCTGACGACAAACTAGTTTGAAGTCACGGCTCCTAAATTTTTCTGCCTTTGAAGACCTTAGGAACAAAATAGGCACGAAAAGATGGAGTGCAAATGATAATGTCTCCTTCCAATTTCATTTACTGAAGATTTATGAAATTTTTAGAATTGAAAGCAAGACAAGTTGAGTTATATTTCGTAAAATAAGTACCTAACTTGTAGCGATACGACTCACAAAAACACAAATTGATTGCCGTTTAGACTTGTGTGACAATTATATAGTTCGGATGCTCGCCAACAAATTCGTCGCTTAGGGAACACAAGACAAAGAATGGCCCAGCAGGGAGAAAAATGGGACATTCTTCACATGTCGTCCCGCCAAGGCGCTCTAATTAGTGCGGTATGCTCTGCTCCTGACGACCACCCATACTATAGAAAGAACCTCAGCAAGTGAATGTAGTTTGCAGGTTTAGCTGTGGAGGTTTTTGACACACCAAAGATACAACGGTACCAACAACAACAGTTCACACTACTAAGGTGACATTGTTGGCACGTCGACCATCTTTACTTGATTAGTTCTTCGTTTCTTGACCATTTTTCAAGTCTTAACGGTTTCTTACCGAAGAAAAAAAGTATCGCTCGGATTTGTTATTATACCTTCCCCTCGTCTGTAATGTATAGTGTTCTTTACTATTTTCCCTCTTGAATTGCGGAGAAACTGGAAACAGACTCAAATTTAGTTTTGAATTCTATATCTGCTAAGCACGTCACGTCGCAAGAATGTCACTCAGTGGCGTTTATCTTATCCTTTTCTTGAATGTCAACCCTGCACAAACCCCACATGCTCGGAAATTTCACGCTTGCATATCATTTAGCAAGTCTAAGAAAATCCAGGACGTGACAGCTCTACCAGATAGGTGCTCCTTCCATACGTTATAGTTCTACGCATCGTGTGCGGAGATTTATGTCAACTTGGATGCGACTGTCTATCACTCGGTGCAAAGGCTCTGGAATTCCAGTCGAGGTGTACCTCAGGATAAACGTCAGGCGAAAACTTCCACGTTGTTTTGTTTCTATTAAGTAATTGCGGAATCCAATTACCAGTAACGCGTGTGTGACTATTCATCAATCTATGCATAAGCGCCTGCGCCTTCGGAGGCATCGGAATCACTAGGCGTGCTAGTCAGAGAATAGACAACAATAAGATTCTCGCGTGACGTGATGGCCTTCGTTACGAAATTGCGTTCGTTCAATGACCCTTAAAGTTAGCCCCTAAAAGTGCTTATTTTTTTCACTTTTTCCAGTAAAACATCCAACGTTATGTAGTACAACATACCACTGAGTATTTTTATCTCTTTAAGATTGTTCCCATTCCTAACAAAAAAGGTGTATCTATACAGAGAAAAATCGGCGCCTACGTCCCACGGCGACGATGCGACACATTTGGAAGTCAGTTGTCCGCCCAATTGTGTAAGCAACATCTCACCCTAATGCAACGCGATCATAAAAAATACTGAGAAAGAGAAGTGACTGGCGTCTCGTCGTGCACACGTTAAATAAATGTTGTCCAAACTTATTCATAAAGAATGAGGAGAACCAGTCACTTTTCCGTCTTCTGTCTCTCCAAAACTCTCATTTCGGTCGTTTAAAGCCAATTATAGAGCCGGGAGATGGGCTTTAATAATATCTGATACTAAAATACGGCAATAGAGAATCAATTGAGTCAATTAGAAGGCGGCGGAGGGCATTAAAGGTTAGTATATGTTTGTGCGGGGAGGGGAGAAGGGAGGCGTGGCAGAGCTTCGTTATGGACAGCGCCAGCATGATAGGGCAGATTCTTAAGCCACATAAACTCTGAGAAATTGAAAGGCCTTAAATTTATAGAAATCTTTCCAAACTGATGGGCGTTTCTGATACGATAACTACACCTTAATATGTAAATGCGGCAAGCTTGGATGAGAAGTCTTGAAAGTTTCCCCCAAACAGCGTCAAGACATTTTGTTTTGCCGTATGGCTCACTTCACTTGGTACATAACGTTTTGGGAGAAATTTTGAAGGACTTGTAATAGGACTCGAAGAAGCGAGGAGTTACCAGTAAATTCCCAATCCATGCATGTTAAGTGGTTGCAGACAGCCCCAAAGGCGCTATGAGACATTTGAGTGGTGTTGTCCTAAGCAAGTCATTTGCATGCTCAACTCCTGAATTCTAGACCATCTTTCAGTTGTTCAAGCTTGTGATTGTCAAATTCGGCGGGCGTATTCGGGGTCCTACCCAGGCATTCTCCTCTGATTTATTCAAATGGCACCCCCGAGCCTTGTCACAAGGCGAAGCTAAATTTTCCACTCAAGCTTGCCGTTGAAGCGTTAAAAAAGCGGGCTTGGCTCAGTTTCTATTGGGCTAAGGGGAGTGATAAGATGCAAGGGGTTTAAATGTTCAAGGGATTCAAGTTCGTGTTTTGGTCCCACTAATATGCAAATGTCCAGCACCACACTTGTGCTGCAGTCATAGCCTTCCTAAATTGTCCGATCCAGAAAAAACAACCGTCAGTGTGTGTGTCGCCTGATACAAAGCAACTTACGCTATCAGAGCCAACTCAAACTACATGCATATAGTCAAGTCGTCGGCTTCTCGTCGTTTAACAGACAAAAGGGCGGTAGTTTCTTTCGCGCTTTTAGTATAACTTCACGAGTCCTGAACTCGTTGATAACCATCCACATGCTCCACTCTTTTGGGGCTTCTCAATGACTACGATATGAACCCCATCAATGTAGCTTACACCCCAAATTGGCATACAAGTCATTCGTGTCGTTAAATTTGTCCTTAGAAAACACTAGCTAAAACACTCACGCGAAAACTGTGGACAAGACTCAGCGACCCTTTGCTTTGAAGTAATATTAATAAATGAAACAAAATAGGTCTCTTATAGTGTCGAGATTTGTCATTGGTTTAGGGTATAATTTTGCAGATAAGGGTTGAGTTCTGCATGTTTGGTTCGGTGCTTTTATTTGCTACATCCAAGTCTGAAGATGGGTTAAGAAAAGTTAATTACAGCGAAAGCCTGTTCCTCTACTCGCGGTGTAAGCAGCTTGTTTCCTGGAGTGGCGACTGATTGTTTTATAGAGGAAACACGCTGTGATTTGATGATCCGAAACGCATAAGCAGACGCGGCTCCACGTTATGGCCAAGTTTTTAGGAAAACTTCTGTCGACCTTACTGCTCGGCCATGCGAGCTTAAAACCTGGATGAAACATGCCACTATGGAACCAAAAATCATTTATCACAAGCTTAAATGGGGCTGGGTGTGAAACTCACCGTAAGTCTCCCTTATAAGACTGATTATAAGACTTGATCTATATACGGGTCACTCAGCTGGAAGCCTTAACCGGTGTAGCAAAACTCTTGTCTCGTTGATGAACGAAAGTTTTGGGGAAAAGAAGAAAAAATTGCCCTTTTTTACGAGCAAAAAAGGTCAAGAGAAATGATGGGGTGGTTTGGGGGCTGGCTGTAGGTAAAGTCCTGGTCATTTTTCAACTCGCTGAAAGCGGTCTGATTAGTACTGTATATTTTCTGTTCTTCCGCCTACAGTTTACTTCTGCTTTGAGTGCCGAAAAGTCACAAGTAACCATAAAAGAAACTATCAAATTGTAGTGCCATTAGGGTTATTGGCTGTCAAAGTGATTCTCCCTCGGGTGTATTTGTATTCTTCCCGATGAAAACTGTAGATCAAAAGTCAACGAGTAGCAAAGGAAATTAAATATAATACTCCTAATTTTTCATAATCATACACTTAATGTCTTACAAAACGTAAGCTAGGCCTGTTTTCAAACGTCTAATACAATGGGAATCGCATTTTATGTCAAAAATAAAATAAAAATACCAGGATATGCACCATGTTCATTTGCCATAAAATTATATCAAAAAGCTACTTACAGGTGAAACATTCTTTTTCAATAGTTTGAAGATGTTTTCAAATTTGTCTTCTTTCCATCTTCAATAAACTTTAATATTTTAGTAAATCAAGTTTGCATGCTTGGTAATTTTTCACTATTTATTGACATAAATATTATTTTTTAAAATAGAAATAATTTAAAGAAATAATCATCCGCGCATAGTAGAACGATAATTTCTATATCCTTTCACTTTAATTTGCTATAGTAAAGGAGGTCCTTAGATCTCTATTAGCCATTCAATATTTTTATTAACTCGTGTAAGCTTGCCCTTATTGCGATTATTTGCTCTATCTTAATTATATCTCATATAGTTGGTTCCTTCTCAATGTTTGTGTTCTTCAAAGAAAATTAAATATCTCATAATTTAATTGATTATCGGGATTTTCTTGATACTCGAACTTCCTTGGGAATAGGTTAGGTCCAATAATGTTTAGAGGTTTACCTATGGTTCGTTTAAAATAAGCTTCTCAAAAAGTTGTTCCTTCGTTTGTCTGGCGCAACGAAGATGAAACTTCCTGCTCGGTAGGAGTAGGCTGTACAAATAGAAGGCAAGAAGTGGATTGGTCGAAGAAGTCCGAAAATCATTGTAGGCAGAAGTGCTAGAGGTTTTCCCTTTTCCCCTGTTTGTGTGTCGTAGAGTACGCTTTGGCTCCTGTCGTGATATTAGAAAGGAGTGGGTTGGTGTATAGTTTGTGTGTAACTTAACGAAACGACACAAGTCATGCAAATTAGATACACGACACGACAGAATCTCCGTATCTGATAGTCATGTAGCTGTCTTGTGTTTCCTGGGAAAAGCACCCAGGCTCGCCTTTTAACTTGGTAATAACAGGGCTAAGGTTGAGAATGCGCGACACTAATGCCAGTCCACGTCCGGAGCGAAAATTTGGGTATGATATTATAGTGTTAGCTCCACTAATGAAAAGCTGACCTGACTTCCTGTTAGTCAACCCACTGTAGGCTTACCCAATCATGACTCGTCTCAATTATGGGTCGGCTAACAGAAAAATAAAAGCTGCAAGTTAGGCGTGTTAGTATTTCAGAAATCCACGAAATCCGTAATTTTCTTAGATAAAAGGCAAGAAACATTATCGTCTATTTTAGTTAAGTTTTTCGGCTCTTTCTTGAAGAACACGAGAATGAAGAAGGGTAAAATTTATAGCTCGTTCTTTTATTTCCACCTGGCAGAGCAAATTAGCGATGAGACAGGGAGCTTCTACGAGTTAAAAATGATGGACATTTGAAGTACTATAGAAGTGACAAAGACAAACGAGGCTTGAAGAGAAAAATGTGTGCCTTCACGTGAAAGAAACTGTAGTAATTCTTTGGCTGTTGCATGATTTGCTTTGTTCCCTGGAAACCCGCGAAACGCAAGAATGATAGGAGTGACAACACGGCTATGACCGTGAGCATAACTTTCCTGTAATATTATTGGTTCCGGATACAGTACTGTTCTTCACTTCAAATGCGCGAACAGAATGCAAAAAAGGGCACAAAAATAAGTGCACCGAAAAAAATCGCCCCAGGCATGAACGTACAAAAAACAACTTCTCTTGCATGACTTACGTTTCGTCTGACTGTGAAACATTCATTCATGCTGTAGTGTGCTGCCGGACATTGGGCTAACAGCAACCTTCTAATCTGGCATTCTAAAGTTTTTGTTCATTTGTCCTGCTGCCGCAGGCTTTTGAATAAGTAATGGGAAAGCCCACTGGGATTTTCTAGCGTAACGAACCAACTGGAGGGAGAAAATAATGGCTGCTGATGTGCTGTTGCTCTTGGTACCTCCGCTCTTTGACAACAATCCGTAAAACCAGGTAGATAACAAGGTGCTAGAGCAAGGGGCTGTGAAAGGAAGGCCAAATGGATGTTATGGGTGTAGAAGATTTACGAGTTGTGGTTGGTTAGCGCCAGGTTTCCCGGGTGCAATTTGCGCTACGAAGCCAAGGGTATCGAATTTAGTGCGGCATAACACATAAGGGGCTCAACCGGAAACTCCAATGTCATGTCGCCTGTGTCTGCTTACCGGGAGCCACAGCAACAACGGTCTGATTAGCACTTGTCATTGGACAAATTTGCTGATGGCACGCCAACCTGAGCTCTTTTTTCTTACACTAGCTGACCAAAACTATTTTAAGAGGGTGTGTTAACCCTATGCTTTCAATCCGTAACAATCGAAACACCAAGTAATCACACCTCTACCGTAATTTAATCCCGCGTATGACTGCGTAGCTTCGCGTGAGCCGCTGCTACTGAAATCAGGCTACGAGTAGTATTTACTTACCTGAGCTTTTATGAATTTTCTTTCTAAACATTACTTATTAGGTACAAGAGCATTTGCCTTTCGTCCTTCACAGTTTTCTCTGTTGATTACCCCTTCGTGTGTTGGGAATATGTAAAAAAAGGGAACGTTTCTACTTTCCATCTAGATGTGTTAAAAATCACTAGACTATTTTCTTGATCCCCTGCTCACCGTGTTCATGCAGGACAGATTTTCGATGGTCGGCTTCAATCTGATTACTTGTGACACGAACGTCTCACATAGATTGTTTATGCTAAAAGCTTTCGGCTGTGTGTTCGGAAGGCTGAAAGTTATTTTTTTTCACTGCGGAATAGAAAGGATATGATTAACAATATTTTTAGTGTGAAGTTAACAATGGCTATGAAAGTCGTAAATTAAGTTATTTTTCCCTGACCATGCAATCCTTCGTCTCCTCTCCCGAAAAGACCTTTTGTTTTCGTTTTATTAAAAGATAGCTTCTATTGTGGAAGTAACAACCATGGCTGAATTACTTTTTGGCCGAGGAGACTGCAGAGAAAAAAGGCCAAGTGAAAGAAGAAGTCTGCGTTTTATACACGGCTTTGAGTGTAACATGTGACGTGTAGTACATAGCGTGAATGCAGGGCGGATCCCAGGCAAATTACCGATTTCGCAGCCGTCTACCTCTTTTCTATTTTCGTCAGAACACTTCTTCCATCTTCAAGAAAAAAATAAGTTACTGCTACGGTCGCTTTTTTGAATTTCATGTTTAAAGTTTCCTTGTGAGGATTATAGAACCATATTTGATGATGAGCGAATCCTCCTGTCATGATTTAGTCGAAAATAACCTCACACATACGACTTCACGCAGGCAGAACATGACAACAATAAGGACATACATTACAACCTATTGTGACCAGCCTTATTTTCCTCAAAGTGACTTTCCTCTTACCAGGGTACCTTTATTTTGGAGCTTTTTTGAGACTGGCAATCATGGCCATTTCTAACACTTCGTCACGATCGTTTCCCACCCTCGAAAGAATAGGTCTGAGTCCCCTGACGCTATAGCATGTGTAAATCATATCGGTCACGGGTACAACATTTGAGAAGTGAAAAGGTATTAAAAAAAAGGGCCGGGGCACAGAAACTTAAGGAAGTCCTATGAAAGGATTAAGCATACTTCTTAATTAGATTGTTGTCTACCGCACGGAAAGGTTCACGGGTTGTTTCTCTAGGAAAAAACCATGCTTTTATGGCACCTTTCATATTCCACACGCATGCATTTATTGAACCAATCAGAAAACGAGCGAAAAAGCAAGACGATTTGTTAGTTCCATTACCAGAAGCCTTTTGACATTAAGAGCACACCGAATCCTTTTTGTATTGATAATGATTATGTCAAAAAGGGAAACGAGGGCACTGGCCGGTCCGTGATGCATTTCCCCTAACTGATCTGTAATCAACATAGGACTCGTATGTGAACCTATTGTGCTCTTTGTTCGAGTTTGTTCTGGTTTCTTTGCACTCGGTGTGACATGTTCCTCCTTCCTGCTTAGGGACCAACAAAGACACGACCGTCGATTCATTTCATGCCAATTGACTGCTGATTGAGGATGGCTGCTGCTGTTGCTGCTGAGCTTCGATGGGGGTCGGCCAACGTTCTGCAGGGCAACGCAGGGTGCAATACTAACAGCGTAGGGTATTTCCCCTTTATCTCAGGGGAGTCTGCGTTCGAACCCCCCGTTGACTTTATAACCCCAGCGTGACCCAATCTTTGTTGTATAACTTGGGTGTCAAAGGGCGTTTCATGTCACTGGTGTTTCATGCTAATGTCCCAAACTTTATTTCTCGACGTAGAAAGCTGGGACATAACTTTGTTCTAGTACGTGAGCTCAGCTTTTAAGAGCTTTGGGGGCAATTTCCCTGTGAAAAATTTTTGGCAGCTTGTCACAGATAAGCGGACAAGAACTACAATTTTATTTTTAATCTAACCATAGACTGTAAATGCACTACACCCTGTCATACCCATTCCAACAAAGGAATATTTGGCCTATTCGAGAAAAATTCAGACTCACCTTTACACTTTCAAAGTGAAACCAAAATCTATTTCCAGATTTGATGTGGTTTTCATACATTATTTCGTTATAAAAGTTAAACTGCAGGTTGTTTGCCTCCTTTGAATGAGCGTGTTCGTTACTCTGTGTGTTTAATAGGTATGGTTTCAACTTTATAACTGTATATTACGCACTTGCGTGTGGTGTAGCGTTGAGGACCGAGGGCTAAGATTTGTCGGTCATGGTACGCTTGTAGAAAAGATAGCAAGTATGGGATTAGACATCTTCTCGCTTCACATCAACTGGTACTTTGCTCGTCTGCAACGGCCACAACTCTATTTCGCGGCTCGCTGGACCACGACGTTAGAAGCACGGCAATCTTCGTCGATCTGGAAAGCGTTCTCGCGGAGATCTGGCACCAGCCTCCTTCTTATTTTGCACACAGATTGAGCGTCACAGACCCTCTTTGGATAAGGCTATTAGAGACAGATCATAAAGCTCCGATGTGAACATTTGAAACCAGCCCCAACTACATTTCGCGAGCAGTTCCTTTTATTAGTGAAGCAACTTTCTCGGGTACTGGCAAGACTTTATGTAACTCTCATAGCGAGGTACTGTACACAACACCAAATGAGGCTAACAAATCTTGTGGAAGTACGATCGTTGGTGATATTAAGTTAAGCAGGATGCTAGAATCTTGGATGACTTGCACTTTGCCCACAATCTCATTGCCGGGGCACACACATACAATAACAAATGGGATTATAATGAAAGAAGCCAATGGGAAAAGGGGAACGTAATAAGCAGCGCTAAGGGGTACAAACTTGAGCTTTCGGAGATCGGAAAATTAGTTATAGATGAGAAGGTCAATTACAGAGGGTCCCTAATCGACGTCGTCTCACCATTCGTTTTCTGAGGTTTTGCAGGCAGTCGAGCAAAGTAGGAACAGGTTCCGGGTGTGAAAATAAAATCCAGAGCGTTCTCGCTCTAGTATTTTTTCCGCGGGTACTTTACCGAGATTGGCCTGATTATTTCATGAACTGGCTAATGGGATTGAGCAGACCATCTAGCACAACCAAGTGACAAGAATGGAGCCACGACCTGCAGAGCAAGCTGCATCATTCTCCCGACCCGAGGCTTTAATCTTGTTATGTCTTTCACGCCAAAGCGAAAAGTGCTCCATTTTTGGCATTTACGGGAAGAAGTACGAAGGATGGATTACCTTACGCATTACTACACTACTTTATGCCCTATCTCTAATACATATAGTTCCTTGTCTGTTACAACTTTCTATGGAAACTTGGAACACAGCGCTCGATGTATACAATACAAAGTTTTTCATGACCCTTTCGCTACTGGCTTCTGTGTATACATCAATATGCTTTTCAGTCCATACAGAAACAGTGGTCGCTTTTCATAGGCGGAATCGATTGATAATTCTTTGATAAAACATTTTACAGAAAGCTATCCGGCTAGGAATGCTCATGGAATTTGCCATGCAGAAAACAGTTCATTGACACGAAGGTTACGTTCATAACAATACTTCGAAAGTTGAAAATGTACATTCTGAATCTTCGTTCAGTGAAGGAAAAGAGTGTGCGATTCCGAGGATTTGTTTTTATTCATATGCGCGTAAAGAGGGGCATAGAGTAAGATACCCAAATGTCATCTACTAGCCTAACGCCGTCAATCGCCAGATCTCGGGACAGAAGCTATAATCCTCGGTGAAACTTTTTTGTTATGCTCTATGTGTCGGGAAAGTACAATATTCAAGAAACAGTGGTCTTTTATTTATTTTTTATAAGCTATGTGCAGTCAAAGTTTCGGGAGCGTGAGCCTTTGACCCAGAGTTAGTTTTGGAAGCTAATTTACAAGTCACAACTTAGTTCACCTATATCTTCAGCAGTTTCATGTCTGCTTTTTTCCAAATAATTATTTGCACCGAAACTAGTGTAGAAAAATTATCTCTGTGAATTACTTGAAAAGTCCTAATTTTTACCAGCCTCAGGCTAAATGGCTTCTACCTATGGTGTCCTAAAAGGCGTCTCCTCCTAACATGTAAGTTAGAGCCTGAGAGGACGATAGAGTTGTACCGTGCGTCTGAGAATAAGTAAACGGGTAGTAAATTTAACTAAAATTCCAGGGCACCTCTTTCACGCTTTTAAAACTTTATCATGAACGAAAACGGTATATAGTAAAATCTTGTTATAATAGGCTCTTAAGGAATGGAAAATGTGTCCATTACAGCCGATTGTCCATGACAGCAAATATCGTCTCACATACCTTTCGTTTCGTCGAAACATGTAGGCCTACATAATACACTTGGGCAAGTGCAACAATGAAATCTTGTACACAATAGTTTATTATCCTTTATGAGAGGTATCCAGTACGGTAACGTTACCCTGTGTTTATTCAATGTAAATCTTAATCAAATTTCTGTTATCCTCTTTTTTTTACTTTTGATGACGAGTCCGGTGACATGGGAGATAAGTTAATTTTGTGTTTAAATAAAAATTCTAAAAATTCAGGGAGTTTGGAAATCAACTGAATAGTTTTCTTATCAAGTCTATTGATGACAAAATGCTTGTAAAGGTCATTCAAACTGAAGTGCCATTAAAGAATTCTAGAAATATTTACCCGTGTCTGAGAAACCGATAGCACAAGCTTTCGGTATCATGTGATCGAAAACGTCTTACGTCTTTCGTTACCCTAACCCAGGGCTGTGCCCTACGAGGGGGTAGAGAGTTACCCCTCCCCCCAGAAATTTTTTATTTTATAACGGGGTAAGATAGGACGAACCTCAACTGTAAAAAAGAAAAAAAAAAAAAAAAAAAAAAAAGCAAACGAACCGAACCACCCCCTCCACCCGAAACCTTCAAAATCTCCTCCGAATCAAAATCCTGGGTATGGCCCTGCCCTAAATGCAAAATTTGATTCAATGCGCATAACCACTTTAATGCAACCGCAAAGTGCAATGCGGAAAAAATGTGCAGAGTTTGGGAGATTTTTTTTATTATTATTTGTTAACAGCATAGGCTGTGATGGGTACCAATCAAAGTGACATATTGGGGCCTCGGTTTAGTGAAGCCTAGAGGCAAATTTACGTGGGAAACCCTCCAGGTGATTCTGCCACTAAATCCTTTGCGTAAAATTTTTGACAGTGATGTACGAATTATTGTGTATCCGCTTTTTCTCTCGTTGAGTTTTTTCTTTTCAAAAACTATATTCCATATTTTTTTCGCAGAAAATCAAAGCTTATGTGATATTTTTAAATCAACACAACAAGAAAGGAATCCTTATATGACGTGCGAAATGTCGCAATAAACAGACAAGCAATGCAACCTCCGCTTCATAAATAGGGAGAGCTTCGGTGGGATGCTCTTCGTATAAGCTTAACTTACCGTAGTTTTGTCCAATCACAGAAAATAATCGAATAAAATGTTCAAATATTTTAGTCAAACGTTTCGACATTGTGAACTTTATATTTACACTCAAAGTAGGCGTGAAAAATGTCAAAGTTTATTTTTCACAATTCTTACATTCTTGAGTTTTGAGCCATGCTATACGCGGATGGCAGGGAACACCAGAAAAGCTGTTATCCGCCGTTCATAGTCTAACAAGAGCCTGTTCGGTTGAAAACAATGAATGGAGACAAGAGTCGCGAATCCTACAAAAACAAAACGAAATTTACACAAAGTTTCTCGGGGGAAAAATTAAATACAGAAAACAAACCCAATATCTGAGCTCTTTTTGCATTTAAGACTCATTCCCATTCGTGTGTCTATATAACTTACAGCCCGAGCCATCAATGTCAATTTGTGTCATGGATTATGTTTTTAAGGACCATTGTCATTTTAGTTTAAGGTATTTTTTTCTTCATTAAAAGCACTATACACACAATACTTAGTACTAAGCCAATAAATTGCGTGTTCTTAGATAAAGCTCTCAAGATTTTTTATGCTGACCAGCTTAGATGGATTTTTCCCTTCAGTTTATCATCCTTGTACTTACCGGCACAGTACTGTCTAGTATTCAAGATAGTCCTATCACAGTGCCTACTTGCACCAGTGGCATCACAACTGAGACAGTTACGATAAGCTACACTAGCAGTGTAGTAAAAAATGGTAATATTTCCTATTTTTATAAATTAATACAAAGCTTAATTGTGTTTTTTCTCGTCAGAATATATTGTTGTGTTTCATGGCTATTATAAATCAAGTACGAGACTAAGGTTCATAACCAGCGCTTTAAACACTTCGGGGATGACGAAATGGTTGATCAAGCCTCGAAATAATGCAGCTAAAAATTTTCCAAGCGACTTTGATATAATTGAGGTAAAGTTTTGTGAAAGCAAAACGAGACTACTTTAAAATTTTTACTTGATGTGGTCCACAGCTCACCGAATCCGACAAACGTGAAGGATTGGAAGCCCTTTTAGATCATCCAAGCATCAAGAGAGTGACACCGCAAAGATTAGTCCAAAGAACGTTAAAATACACGAATGATACCGATATAGATGATGTCTTTGAGGAGGTATCCAACCAAACAAAGTCTTATGAATGCCCAGGCAAAGATTGTGATCGGCTTCGGTGGTTTTCTGCCCGTCGAATGGGGAGGTCTAGTCTATCATTGGTAACTTGTTTTATGATCGTCAACTTACCCAACGAACAAATCATGTCCGATTTAGGGCAGCGCATTCTGGCATTCTACGGGTAGGTATAGCAGTAGAAGACTCCTACGAGCAGTTCCTCGCCAAATTACCAGTGTTTTGCAAGCAGATGCATTGTGGGGAATGGGGATCACAGGTTCGTATTTCTTAGCCTATGCTTCAACGTGAAGCTTAAATGTATTGTCATATTTTTTCTCAGGGAAGGGAGTAAAAGTGGCGGTTTTTGACACGGGTGTAGCAAAAGCACACCCTCATTTCAAAAAGATCAAAGAGCGGACAAACTGGACTCATGAGAAGACGTTGGATGACGGATTAGGTCATGGTACCTTCGTTGCCGGTGTTATAGCGTCGTCTAAGGAGTGCCTAGGATTTGCACCCGATGCGGAGCTACATATTTATCGCGTTTTTACCAACAATCAAGTATGAGCTTCTTTTTTAGTGATTGTCAGCTTTTTTGCTTTATTTTTATTTATTTGATCATTTAATTTTCCTTTTGATACATTCACTAGGTTTCGTATACATCCTGGTTTTTAGATGCGTTTAATTATGCCATTTTGAAAAAAATTAATGTACTCAACTTGAGTATCGGAGGACCCGATTTTATGGACTATCCGTTTATCGACAAAGTGTGGGAGCTTACGGCTAACAAAGTTATCATGATTTCTGCCATTGGAAACGACGGCCCGCTATATGGGTATGTGTCATGTAAGTCCTTCGTTTACTTCAAACTGAACTTGTCCGTGTATAGGACGCTTAACAATCCTGCTGACCAGATGGACGTAATTGGAGTAGGTGGCATCAATTTTGAAGATCAAATCGCCAGATTTTCTTCAAGGGGAATGACGACTTGGGAGTTACCAGGAGGGTAATCACTGTCTAACCTACCCCCAGGACCATATATCTATGCGTGTCGGGTTCGGTTTCTTAGGTATGGACGAGTGAAACCGGACATCGTTACCTACGGGTCTGCTGTTCGTGGCTCCAGCATTAAAAGTGGTTGTCGATCGTTGTCTGGTACGAGCGTTGCTTCACCTGTTGTCGCTGGTGCCGTAGCTCTACTTTCGAGGTACCTTTTCTTTTCCTGCGTTAACCTAATATTGCATAACTTTAAGTATCATCTTAGTGCTATTTATCAACGTGGGAGCAGTGTAAACCCTGCTAGTGTTAAACAAGCTTTAATGAATTCCGCACGTCGACTCCCTGGTGTCAATATGTTTGAGCAGGGACACGGAAAATTGGATCTCTTGCGTGCTTATCATGTTCTGACCGCGCATCGTCCACATGTTAGTTTAAGCCCCAGGTATTAACTGCATTCAAGTACTGGGAAATAAAATAAAGCACTGTTGTCTAGCTATGTCGATTTGACCGAATGCCAGTATATGTGGCCGTATTGCAGCCAAGCCATTTACTATGGGGCTATGCCTACCATTGTCAACGTAACTATACTGAACAGTATGGGCGTTACAGGAAAGATCCTGGGGAAACCGGAATGGCACCCGTACACCCCCCAGTTTGGTCATTTTCTGGAATTATCGTTTTTGTACTCGGACGTACTTTGGCCATGGTCTGGTTACTTAGCGATTTCAATAGGTAAATGTTTCCATATTCGAGTCTTAATTAATTTATTAATCGTCTAATTTTATTTCTTAAATGAACCCCATATGTAGTGGTATCAAAAGATGCAGCGCAATGGGACGGCATCGCCCAAGGGGATATTTCCCTAACAGTTGAGTCACCACCAGGAGAAGACGAAGAAGAAGCCAGAATTTCCACCGTTACTTTGCCATTGAGAGCGAAAATTATTTCTACGCCCCCACGACAGTAAAAATGAATTTCTTATGCTGGAATTTCATGGATCCATGCCTTGAAGATTTATTAAGTTTCATTTTTGGATATTTTATGTATAATTTTGTAGGTTTTCTCTTAGTATGTATGTTCATCTTACTTCTACTGTCAGGCTTCTAATTTTGTTTATAAATATATTTAAATATACTGTGTATTTTTCTTTCCATTTGTAAAATACCCTCTTACGAACCACGGGTTGATTTCGATCTGAGAAAGCTCTAAATTTCGTTTTAATTTATTTTTTGTTTGTTTATTTTTTTTACTTTAAGTAATTATTATAAAACACGTTGATATTCTTATTATTTTTTTTTTACTTTGTGTTATAATAATTAATTTTACCCACTTTTCTTACCTTTTTGGGAGCCAATAATTGCTCTCTAGTTCTAAAACATGAATTCTTTTCCCAAATAAAGTTTTATTTTATTTTGTTTTTGTGACAATTATTTTTCGCAATCTTAATGCTTATTTTGTATAGACATCTCTCTTAGTCATTGTATTTGTTTTCTTTTATGGTATGCAATTTCAATCATTTGTGCGTATTATGTTACCCTTTAGCAAGCGCATTTTATGGGATCAATACCATAACCTAAGATATCCACCTGGCTATTTTCCCCGCGACAATTTGAAAATGAAGAATGACCCACTCGACTGGAATGGAGATCACATTCATACAAATTTTAAAGTACGACTGAAATTTGAGACACAAAAATATTCAGAATCCGCATGTTATTTTTTCTAGGATATGTACCAGCATTTGCGAAGCAGTGGCTACTATGTGGAAGTACTAGGTTCGCCATTTACCTGCTTTGACGCAAAGCAATACGGCAGTCTACTTTTAGTAGACCCAGAAGAAGAATATTTTCCTGAAGAAATGGAGAAGATCAGGAAAGACGTTGAAGAAGGTTTATCTCTTATAGTGTTTGCAGACTGGTACAACGTCTCTGTTATGCGTAAAGTAAAATTCTACGACGAAAACACAAGGTATGGATTTTTTATACTTATAGAAACCCTTTCTGTCGCAAAACCTTAAAAAAAAAAAAAAAAAAAAAAAAAAGTTCCCCTTATTCCATGTTTTACTTTTTGTCCCTTTTCGTACGTTTATATTGAACTTCGACTTTGATTCTTTCCTTCACTACTCATTTTTGTCTAGGCAGTGGTGGATGCCTGATACAGGAGGAGCAAACATCCCAGCTCTAAATGAATTACTTGCCGCGTGGGGTGCTGCTTTTGGGGACGGAGTATATGAGGGGGATTTTAAGCTAGGAGGTCGTGATATATATTTTGCGTCAGGCACTTCCTTAGCCAGATTTCCTTCTGACGGATTGGTGATCCGTATGCCACTCAAAGACCAAGGTGCGCTTTGTATATGACTAATCAGAGGGGTACTAAAAGTTGCTGCGTCATGCTTGCGGCCCATAGGGAACGAAGTTTTGGACAACGAGCCCGGAGATACGGAGGACGTTCCAATTTTGGGCTTCTATTCAACAGACGTGAAAGGCAAGGGTGGGAAGCTTGTTACGTACGGCGATTCCAACTGTCTGGATAACAGCCATTTGCAGAAAGACTGTTTTTGGATGCTCGATGCCATCTTGGAATACGTCAGCACCGGCGAGCTCCCATCAGTTTTTCAGAATGCGAAAAGTGAAGGCGTTGCTTCTTCGAGCGAGTTGCCTCAGCGCATGCAAGGCAATCAACTGAAACGGTAAGTGGAGTCTTGTATTTTTCTCTTACGCTTCATGGCTTTTGGTTATAACAGCTACTCGAAAGTCCTGAACCCTGGTTTGAGTTCTACCCAAACTCGCCCCATTCCAGCTTGTCCTCAATTGTCGTTTGCGCCACCTGTGCCGTTGAATAAATCGGCGCCCAGGTAAGACTAACTAGAAATTTGTCGACCTCTTGCGTTCTTATGAAACTTTGAATGTTAGCAATTTGTACAAGTCGAACAAATTGCTGTCGCTGGCAGTGGAGGATACTCTCATCCCTATGCAAAAGCCTAACATGCCTGTGCGACCCATCCTCATGGATCCCGTAGAACCTGAAAGCTGGAGCACAAGCTGGAGCGGAATGACAGATCTGGTCCAAAACCCTGTTTACTGGGCGCCGTGGACCAAATTCCTCATATCAAGCCTCACTGTAGCTGTTTTGGTTCTATTTTATCAATTTTATAAGCACCGAAGCCGTCCTCGGCGAAGAAAACCCAGGCCGAAACGCCACATTCCTGTTTCTGGCAAAGTTGTTTTCAGCTCACCGTCAGTCTAAGGTAAGTAGAAAAAAGCTTGCTTCGGCTGGAGACATTAGCCACTACACTCTTAGATTTATTTTTCGCTGTTAGAAGTAGGGTGGCTATTTAATTAGGCTGAGACATTGCGATACCGAGACGGAACAATTCAGTACAAAGAATTGTGATTATTGAATAAAGACTTTACAGTCATTTCGCTAATTTTATTATTATTAACATTATTATTTTCATTATTATTATTATTTTTATTGTTATTATTATTATTATTTTAACGTAATATCCCATGAGAAACTTCGGGTGCGTGTGAAGGTTGTCGTATTGCATTCACTCAAAACATCTAATGTGCAGGATAAATATTTTCCAGCGTTTAAAGTTTAGTATAAACAAGCAAAGGAAAGGCTAGCTAAAGCCATGGTTGAGCTTAATTGCTTATGGCCATTAACATTAGAACATTACTTGGATGATTTTGTAAATACAGCCAAATAATTGTGAAAACTTTCTGACAATGAAGTATTTACCAGTACTCGTGAATGTGGTGACCGTGACATCAAGGCCGTGCCCAGGGTATGTTATAGGGTTGACATCCCCCTCCGCACCCTAAATTTTCATTTTGGGGAAGATAGGACAAATCTCATGTGAAAAAAAAATGCACACGAAAACACCCCCGAAACCTCCAAAACCTCCTCAGAACCAAAATCCTGGGTACGGCCCTGCTTGAGATATTTTAGAAAATGATTTGGTTAATCTGCTAAATGGAGCTAATAACTTTGGTTGCTCTCGTGAATTAAAAATTTACATGTCTCTCAATGTCACCACACTCAATTTTTTGGGGATAATTTTCGGCATGGAAATTTTGAAAGTTGGTTAAGCCATTCGGAAATTATTGCGCTCAAAGTCAAATTCAAGTCGACAGATTTCCAAGACGATAACTTTGAAAGGGGTAGTCTGACTCGTGAGATTTCGCACTTACAGTTGCACTAAGAAAGCTGAATGCACCAGCATTAAGAAAGTTTGAAATTTTGTAACACTAAACTTGCTAGAATTTTTCCGTACATTTTCAAATTGGCTCAGACGTTCAGAAGCTATTGTCGGTAAGGCTTATTTAAAGCCATGAGACCTTTGTTCTCATTTTAAATATATTATTTGCAGGAATTGCACACATTTTTTCTCGAAAGGGGAATAAAACTTTAATTTTTCCCGCCCCTCTCCTTCCACAAGAAGAAGGGAGAAAAACTTGGCGCTCTGAAACCAGCGAAAAAATGGAACTGTCCTTTTCAAAACGGGGTGTGGTTAAAATAGCTAGGGGTATTCTTAATATGTCTTATTAGCTTCTAAAATTTGTATACGACTTGTAAAAAGATGAAGAAAGTATTGCCTTCAGTGCAAAACCACATTTCGTATAGCCGGCTTGCTTGCATGAGGGTGAATCTCCTTTGAGCCTTTACTTTATTCTTATTTTGAAGCAGGACAGCGCGTTATATTGAAAAAGAAGTTGTAGGTGTGTTTTCAACTAAAAGTGTGAAGAGTAAGAGTATGCCGTCTCTTGTGGTACTGCGATTTCTCCTAAAGGAAGAATAACAATCTTATGCTCGCGATAAGAAGCTCACGCTGCTTCGCTAAGAAATAGGTCGACACTGGGGCACTTCCTTGTGAAAGTGATGACTAAGCAACTTCTTGTACATTCTTCGCTGTATTAACATCAATATGCTGTGTATTGACGAAGCACTCTTTTGTATTTTAGTCTTTTTACAGGTCATTTTTGGTCATTTGTCTGCTGTCGATGATGTCCTACCGAAAACCATGGGCAGTGCAACTATAAATTTGCTGGCTTTGTTTTGTATTATGCGTGTCCTAACTATTACGCATTCGTCATTTTAATATATATCAATTCGTGCCTTTTTATTTGCGCGCAAGTGTGAGTCGTTTCACTTCATTACAATTACTTTAAGAATTATTATTAGATGTCTTAAAGTCGTGACGTAGTCTTCGCAGACAAATTCGGATACTCTAAGGGTTGATAGTGTCCACAAGGGTCTTTCACATTGCAGAGTAACTGCGCGTCCTTTGGTGAACTGTATTCGAGACGATGTAGCGACTCGCCTGGACTGCCATCCTGATTGGAGAATGAAGGAGGCATTTGACCATGGCTTTCGTTGTGCGCGTCGGAAGGGTACAACGAATCCCCTGAGACATCGACGAGATGAAAAGTTAAATTTAAGAACTGGTGCATCTCGTAAGTGCAGAAATGCGCGAACCTGGTAGCAAGAATGAAAGCACAGGTGGATCCCGATGAATTAGCTGCCTGACTGGCAACCATCGCGAACAGCCCAAGCGTTCACGGTGTTCTACAAACTTGGACAAGGTCGCAAAAGATTGGATGTTAGCCAGCCGGCACATCTCGTAGATTTGTGGAGGGCCCAGTTTCAAAGAACTACTTCTGAGTTGTTCCAAGATTGCCGTTGGAGTTGTCCACTTTGCGTTCAAGTACGGACAAATAAACAAATTTCAAATTAAGATTAACTTACGATATAAATGCAAAACAACGCATTCGTATTACTTGCACGTTGGTGATTTCTTGCTGATCAATGCTAATTCGCGGTATTTCAGGCAATGTTGTAAAGTAAAATATGGTGTCGTATCTTCGTGGTCCAATGTCAGTCGGTGTTAGCCAATTGCTCCATTCGTACAAGTGTGAAATGGTGGGGTACAGACCAAATGTTTGACAAAGAACTAAGAACTGGTTCGAATCAGCATAAACTTTACGTCGCCAATCCTCTATGTCAATTCCTAGTTGTTCTATGATACCATCCGGAACAACAGCTGGTGTATCGGACGATACGCTAGAACACAGGAGCAGTCCTGTCTCTTCAAATGTCTCGCGCACAGCTGCTATCCGGCAAGTTATTTCGTCAATTTCAGTGTACAGAGGCGGTCGAGGTTTTCTTATTTGTTTACAGCGCTTCATTAGTGAGCTTAATACCCAAGACGCATTCTTCTCAAGATATGGGACCCACTGAGAAGCGCTGTCGGTTTTCTCAATTAAACCTCCGGGGAAAACATAAGTGTTCGCCATGAATCCGGATTTCGCGCTCCTCTTGAGGCACAGTAATCGATAGTCGAAATCGGCATCGTCGACGATAGTAACTGCTTCTGAGCTTGTTTTGCTGCCCAAAACAGCGAATTTGGAATTTACGTAATTTGTCCGGGCGGCTACTAACAAAGAGGCAGCATTTCTCCACATGGTTTGAGACATTTTTATACTAGTCAGAAGGTGCAGTAAAACTTATAATTGCTTACGTAATTCTACCTCCTTCGTACGTCTGTTTTTATTACTTTTTTTACTTTTTATTCCTTGCTGTAAGTTCCCAGGGTATAACCTTATAATGACGTATTTACCGAACTGTGCAGTGGACCAATGATAGGAAGCCAAGTTGACAGTTACGTAGTGGAGTAGGAGCTTAGATTAAAGAATTGGAGCAGGGGGGAAATCCAAAGCTTACTCGCACTTCCTCTCTTGGCACTGGCCTGTTTCGTTCCGGCAACGAATAGCTGTCCGGGGCCACAGGGGCGGGCTTGAAATCGGATGAACATGAGCTCTCGATTCTCATGTTTCTCTCGAGGCTTTCACTTTCTTTTTACGTCTTACATGTGAATATACTCATGGTCAAGGGTCGCTTGGTGGTAAGCTGCTCGAGAAAGACCCAGCTTTCCCTTTTTCAAAAGGAAAGTTTCTCGCTTTCCCTTTTTACATAGTCCAGCATGTCTTCGCTGCCTTATGTAACTCTGTATTTTCGTTTGTCACAAAAAAGATCGTGAGGTAGTCGTCTCAAACTTTCACTACTGCAGCGAAAAGTGTGAAAACTTTCTCAGCTTTTGTCATTTCCGCCTTCCTGTTGTGTTAAGCATTAATGAAGAGCGCAAAAAGATATCAATTCCCACCTATGTATGAGGAACCAATTTGGCAGTCCGCTCCGGGCTCCCCTTCCCTCCGTTGTGATAAAAGAAGCCCTGTCTTCCGACACGCCCATAGCCGTCAACCTATACTGGTTTGTAGCTGGCGGCCATTTTGTATAGTCGTACGAGGCTGCGAAGGTTCTTCTCACTTTGTCATACTTATCCCGGCAGGCCAACAACGAACACTTAAGTACGCGTGATTCTAACCTGTTTTTCGTAGTTCGGTTATTCTCGGATATACAATTGTTGTCTTCTCAAGATAGGAGTTGTGTAGGCATCATTGATCGGAGGATTGTGCGCGACTAACGACGTAGCGACTTGTGAACAAAACAACGAGGAGTTGTTTACATTTAAAGTGTTGCAAAATCCGTGTAAGTAGAAATCTGTCTTTATTTTTGTGCCAGAGGGTATCTCGGAGAATGCCGGGATCTATCGGCAGAATTTGGGGTTCAATGCACATTTAAAGAATGTTAAAAATGTGCTGAATTACTTTCAGTGGTCCTTGTGTGCAGTAAGATTTTTACTGTAACTAGCTTTGGTGCCAAGGTCCAGTGTAAATTTAGACCTTGAGGTCGCAAGGTCATAAAAAACGCTGCAAATGGTTAAACTAGGAATTCGGTATTCATTTAAGTCACAGCTGCAACGAATACTTGAGGAGAGAGAAAATTCGGTCTATTCGAGTTGCTTTGTACCGGACTTCTTTTTGACATTGAGCTACCTTAGGGACCATTTATTCCTCCGCAGTAACCAATTATGAAGTATAACAAGGTTTATTGTAGCGAGAATTTAACATGCCCGAATTTTCGACGCATTCGCGCAATAGCGGAGGTTTTATGCAGCGAGGTGCCTTACAATAGAAAACGGAATTAGACCTTGACGTACAGGCAAAATGATGCAGGAAAAAAAGAGAGAAAAGCTTCTTGACTTAAGCTTTCCGTATGAATGTAGCCAAATTTATTTGGAGACCTAGACGGTGGGCGAAACAGTTCCACAGTTTGCGTAACGAGAATAGTAGGGCAAAAGCTAGCTTGAAATGTGAAAAATCTGGGATTTTTAATGTGTTCGGATGGATTCAGACATCACGGACAGTTTGTAAGTCTGCAAGTCTGTTATGTAGCTTAACTTATACCACTTCTTGTTTATTATAGCTATAGATACACTTTGAAGTACGGTGCTGCCAGTTGAAAAATTTGACTTTTTATACCGGTCGAGATGCCTTCGGAACTCGATTCCGGTTCGTCGGGTGAAGCAAGACTCATCATTCGTGCCCCACATCAGGCCATCGAAGATGTGTTAATTCATTGTCCCAACACATGGACAATCCGGCAACTAAAATGGCATCTAGCGCAAGTGTACCCGAATAAACCGGTATGTGTATCCTATCTTGGTCTTACCTTCACTTACCTACACTTCACTTTTTCCCCATTTTCATAGGATCCAACTGATCAGCGCCTTATTTATAGTGGCAAATTATTAACGGATGCCTGCGTCCTAGCTGAAGTTTTACGTTCGTTTGAAGTGGACGAAAATTCCTCAAGTGATGTGATAACACACACTGTTCATTTGGTATGCTCCCATCGGAAATCTGTCTCCACTGAAGAGCCTGTTCTGCAACAGGTAAGCCGTGCTATCATGAGAAAGTGAAAGCCTCGAGAGGCCTAGGTACAAAGTAGCTAAACTTTCTCCTAATAGGAAGAAGGAAGCAACTAGGTTAGCGTTCGAGAATGTAGGTCAGATTCGATGCTTTCCTAATAGCATAGAGACCGTTCTTGTCGCGTTGCGTGCTTACTAAAATGTAATTCCATAAATTTGAACAATCTAGTTTTCTTGTCACAAGAAATGGCCTCTTGTCTTTCTCATATATGCCACAGTTGCTAAAACCCCCACCTTTTAGTGTCGGTAATTCAAACACTTTCCCTTTCAAGGTTCCTTTGGCTGATGCCGTAGCGAGCGATGGGTTGCGGCAGAGAAGACCTGCTGCTGCTCCTTTGCATCACCTTGCACAAGGTACTCCTTTATTGACGCCAACTTATCCATCGTGGACCACATCAGCCTCTGCCAATTTACCTAGTTCGGATTTAATGACACAACAAGCACTTTGGATGCAACACCATTATGTCCAATATTTAACTCAGTACATGCAATAGTAAGAAAATTCGTTAACTTTGAGGTGCCTTTTCTGGTCACGTTTACAATCTCTTTTTCGGTTAACTTTTTCAGCATGCAGATGTCTGGATTGCCTGGCTTTGTACCTCAACCTCATGTAAGCCAAGTTGCTACGGACAACTCTGCTTCTACACCGGAGGAACGACGACAAGCTGGCGAGAGACAGAATGACATGCCAGGTTCTTTTTTATTTTTGTAGAAATTGTCACAAATGCTCAGTACTAATACGTTACTGCTTCACAGACTTGGGTGCTGGGCTACTTGGAGCAGGCGGGGAAGGAAATCAGGCTGCTGGAGAAGAAGATGCCGGATTACGAGTTGCTAGAGATTGGTTAGACTGGATGTATTTGTGTTCCCGATTGCTGATTCTTTTGGCTATTATCTACTTTTACTCGTCGCTTTCCCGATTCTTACTCGTCTTTTGCATTGGATTCTTCGTTTTCTTGTAAGTATACCTTTTGAGTCATATTTGTAGTCAAATTTTTGTGAAAGGTAAGCTTAGAAGCCCGTATTTTTAAATGAAGATATGAGAATTACCGTTGTTCCGTATAGTGTATATATGATACATATTACATTAGATGCGCTTACGCTCGGCCTTTTATTTGTGGAATATTTCAGATATCAAAAAGGGTTTTTCCGGCCTCAGCGTGTACCACGCGTTGATTCTGTACCTGTTCCTGCACCTGAACCTACGCCTGTTGACGCGGAAGACAACAATAATATTCCGGAAGAAGCTTTGACTCCAGAAGCTGTTCCAGTGCAGACAACATCGACGAATGCAGCTTGGTCGGCCTTAATTGGCTTCTTCACATCGCTCATTCCTGAAGCTCCGCCTGTTAACTAGTTCCTCTTGAATTTTCGTAATATTTGGTTATGTCCATAGTCCGAGATCACTTTGTGGGGGATGTATCGACAAGGTTTACTATCTTCTGGAATATTTCGAGTCCTTCAATTGTGTTGGTTGGCCTTCCGGCAGTAGAGGGAGATTGTTTGTTGTAGTAGGCTTGTGGCCTGGAAAGTTTTAGTCACACATCCTTTATCAGAATCAGTGGTATTGCGTACACTTATGTGATTGGTTTTAAGTCTCTTTGGCTTTCTTCTACCGATGTATATAATGAAAACTTATAAATGTGAATTTGCTGCGTAATGTACATGAATAATTAAGGACGTTGTCATATCTTTGTAGACTTGTATTATAAAGGAACGAAATCCACCTCACAGTAAATCCATTATCCATAACCGATGTTTGAAACTCGACAGACACGCAGAACTGGTTACACAGTGCTGTGCAAGATGACCAAATATTTTCCGATTCTACCAGATAAAAACACATGTATAAAATACTGGCTTATAATCTTTAGTAGATTATAAGTTATCAATTTACCTGGAATACCTATGAAGATTTCAAATTCGGATTGTTTGCATGGATGTAATGATACAAAACCACCAGTAAGAATATACTGACTCCGAGCACATTGGCGAAGATGGCGAGCTGTATGTCGCTGATCATGTTAAATGGTTTACTCCTAAAACAAAATCAAAGAAAATAATCAAAATTTCGTTTTAAGAATCTTACAAAATCACCGGTTTCAAAGAGCTCAGAAGACTTGCCAAACAGTTGACAGTCTAAAACAAATCGCTGCGAGCTGACACGTCACGGTTACCATGGGAACAGGATAGGAGTAAGGCCGCTTACACGTGACTCATTTGTGTTGTGCTTGAATATTCTTGCCATTTTCTCATATAATCACATTCCTATTATGCGTTCTGTTTAATTTCAATACGTAATTTTATTTGACATTTGTTTTTTTTTGCTTACGTTCAACATAGTAAAATTAAATATTTAAGGGGGGGGGGGGTGACCCTGGCTACGGGCCTGATGGCTTGTACCTAATAGCCAATTCAGTTGGGAAAATCAGTGCGCACTGAGTTTTTCAAACGACGCGGTTCACTTTGTTTCAACAGTTTCGGAAAACTTTGTTTCTCAAACAGATTGCTTGTGCTTGAAAAAAATTATCTGCACACTGGCTTTCCCAAATGAATTCGCTATTCATTATGTTTGTTCGTTTTAAGGCGAACCTTACATTCTAGCACTGTTGGTTTTGGTTTGTTGGTTCGCTTCTTTTTCCGTATTTTTGATAAATCATATCTTTTATTTCCTAATTAAGTAAAACCAGTTTGACATAGCTCCCTTCCTAGTAAATATATTTTTGTTTTAGTGTTACCTTTCATCTCGTGGTCCTAGTAACATTTAAATTAACTCTAATTAAATGAAAGTTTTTACGATTTCAAGGATCTTGTGGCACTATTTTTTGTGTCGAAACGGCCGAATCAGGGAATTGCTAATCGTCGCTTAAACCCCTCCGTAGATGTGATTTTTCTTTTCTGGTCGGGACTCGTTTGACGTTCGTCTCGTCCTTTTTCTTTTCCGTTATAAGTGTTAAACATTGGTGTTGATGGACTTACCCACGAAAAGAAAATTGTTTTATATGTTGTTGTCTTGTTTCACTGTGTTGTTCATCACATTGCCTTGTTTTTTTTTCTAGAAAAGTGGGAGAAAAGAGTTTAATTATCAATTGAAACATGTATTGTAGCTTTCTTCTTATGAGCTCTGTTCATCTTTCTCATTTGCTCGATCCCCTCTCTGTCTTTGATATTTTTATCCTTTCTAAGTGTTTCTTGAACATGAGAAAAAGCAAAATTCGCGAAAAGGTGTCAAATTTTATTTAGTTTCTGAGCGTTTAAATGTAATCTCTTTTTTTAAAAAAAAAGTGTCACATGGATTTGGGATAATGTTGTACCAGTCTGCCGAATGCAACGTGGCGGCTTAGTCAAATGCCTGCATTTTCCCATGTATATTCTCGCTTAATTTTGAATTCTCATCACGATGAGCATTGTTTAGCTCACTACAGCCACCTAGTACCGTAAAGACCTTCTTCCGGCTTAGACTTGTCCAGCTTGTTGACAGTTAGACCCGTCGTCTTGATGGAATGGAAAAATAAACATGCCTTCTGCTATTATTGGTACCAAACGATAGTCTGTTACTAATCTTTTCGTAGTTACTATTTAAAAAAACGCATTTACGTTGATCGTTGTTAAGTAAGAGTCCTAAAAATCCGAAATAGCGATAAAAAGTAGTTTGGAATGTTCGTTCTACTTCACGACTACCCTGAGCTTCTCGATTCCGTGTGCGATCTTCTCAACGCAGAATGGCCCCGCAGCAAATCAGCCAGGTAAATCAATACTGTCATTTGAGTAGCACGGGTAGTGAAACTTGTTCTCTACGCAGATTTGCCAAATCATCAAACTCCCCAAGTAACTTCTTGTTTCATTGCTGACTGATAGGTTGAACAGCTTAAGCGGTTCTTCAGACAGTCTACCTCTAAGTGTACTTCTAGTCAATAATCTGAACTCCAAATCTTGCGAGGTACTGGGACATGCTAAAGTAACGAAACTGCCGAATGACCATGAATCATGTTGGATCGAATCCGGTAGAGTATGTCATCATGGAGACCGTTCTGTAATATTAAAATTCTTTCATTTTTCGCTCCAGTCCTTATCCATCCGAACTGTAGAGGGAAAGGTTTGGGCAAAGAACTCATGCTCTTCTGTGAAGATATTGCTCGGGGTAAGAGATTTAAGACAGTATATCTGTCAACACATGACAAGCAAGGTTTTTATTCGAGCCTGGGATATGAATTCTGCTCTCCCATAAACCGGTTTGCTGGCGGACCGATCTGTTCTCTGGAACAAGTATTTCTTATGAAATACATAAAGTACTCTTTCTTAAGGCAGGTATTCAATTGCAGCCTAAAATAGAATATACAAGGCACGCGCCCCAATTAGACGTGCCTCCAAGTGAATGGACTGAACTTTCCGGCGTTATTCCATCTCATCAACCAGTGCCATCGCTGAAAAAAGACGGTTCGCAACTTGGCTTCGCTTTACCGACGATCAAACCAGCAAAGGCCTCCGGTGCTGTGCCTGTTCCGCCGCCTTTACCCGTCCAGAAAAACTGTTGTGCGAAATTTACACCAAGTGCCAAACGTGTTGAAAAAGTCGAAGGAAACCTTCTAAACAAAATGTACATGAAAAAGTCCTTGTGACAGGACTCAAGCAAATAAACTATTGGTTGTTATCCAGATTCCAGATGTATGGGTGCTTTACGTAAATAGAAAACGAAAGCTGTACAGCTCGTTGTCCAAACACAATAGGAGATTTAGGGGTTGAGAAAAACTTCATTAATAGGCCTGGTAGTTTAAGCCACAGTCAAACCTTTGCATACACTTTTCGTGGAAAGCTACACTGTAACCTTGGCACCCTGCTCTTCCATAAAATATGCTTATTTTGAATCCAACAGTAACACCATGAAATTGGGAGAAACCCACTCAAAACTCTTGCATTAACGCTTGAACCGAACATTCTTGGCACTTCAAGACAATGGTACAAGAAATGTCCGTCGTTACCCAAACTAGCGGTAAAAATTCCCTAGCCGTACATTCAATTAAAGCCCCTTTTATTCGGCACATCTTCTCTTCAATCAGCTTTGACTAAAGAGTTAGGTCGATCACGTTGACTGATTAGTTCTTCACACGTGTTTCGGGTGAAATTATTGCCTTCGGGGGTAAGTCGTCGCTCTAGCATATCCCCATCAGCATCCATCATGGCAATTTCTTCCTCGCAGTCTTTAACGGTATTATCACCCTTGTCCACCCTGCCGAGTCGGAGCTCTTCGTCAAAATCTTCCTCTAGGATTGTAGAGGATTCCGCTTCTTCTGGTACGCCAGAACTACGTTTATTCTTATTTCCTATATGAGATAATGTGCAATGTTTCACTACTCTGTTTCGCACGAGCTTATCATCTCTACTTACTATACGGTTTCAAAACCAGCTCCGTGAGAATGTCCGATAGAGAAATAACACCGATAACTCGCTCATCTGAGTCCACAACCACAAGTCGGTGTACCTATCATAACAGAATTAATTATATAATTTCAATTATGATATTCCATAATACAATTTACCTCTGCGCGAACTATCTTCTCTAGTACAGAATAAAACGAATCATCCAAATAACACTTTTGAACACCCTCAAACCACGTATTCCGATGTTCGTTGGCCTGAGTTAAGGTGATATCCAAGTTGTTGTACGTCTTCTCTGCAGCTAAGTTCTACGAGTATCAAAGAAAACTCATTACTTATACAATAAAAGTCAAACAAATCGCAAGTATTACAATAACGTCAAATTTGGCATAGATATCGACAAGTTTTCCCTGGGAATCAACGATGGGCAAAGCAGACACTCGACGTTCGACAAATTTCTTCAAAGCCACGATGATGGGCATGTCTGGCCTGGCGGTTTCCACGTTTTCGTAAGTGCCAATTCGCAGTTCCCGAAGAGTTTTCATCATATAACTCGGTTTAGGCATATCGTTTATCTAGTGAACAAGACATTACTGTCAGTTATACAGGCTAGATAAACTAGGAACAGTAACACTTACATAAAGAAATAGGAATCGTAGTATGCGCTTGTGAGTCACTATGTACAAGACATTTCCCGTATTGGGATCAATAACGGGTAACCGATGGATACGATTGCTAATCAAGGTATTTATGGCATCAAACAAGGATGCATCTGGGCTAATGCTAACTAGAGGTTTGTACTCTTTCTGCAGGACACCTTCGAGAGAGACAATTTACGTCAGTATTTGAAAGCGTTGGCCAAATCAATTTCTGGATTACTTCTCCAAGTATCCAGTTTATGTTCTTCTAACTCGTCCATATGCACCAACGGGGATTTGTAATACGTTTGTAAGATTTTGATAAAATCTGTAATAGTGAGCATACCAACGAACCTTTGCTCTGTACTATCCCACAAAGGGGCTGCTCGCACACCTGCAAGAAAAAACTCATTAATAATTAAATAACAAATCAAATTAGAAGGATTTATACCATTGTATACGAGTGCGAAGAAAGCTTTTTTGACCAACAGCTGCGTATCGAAGACCACGAGTTTAGCACTAGTCGGAATGAGATCGTAGCACTTGTGGAACTTGAAGAACTTGACAAAAATTTGGCTTTCATCATCTTCTGGAACAAATCGACGAAATACAAAAAAAAAACAAGATCGGTGTCAGTCAAACGTCACTTTATTTATAATTTCTGTGCTCTTTCTGCTAGTCGCCACGGTACATTAAACTGGTGACTTCGAAAAGGTGACAAAAAGCCATGCAATCTGAATACATGGAAGCTTTGACCTTATCCCTTGTCCTACTGAACTTCACCGGCGACTAAGCTCGTACAAAACATTTCTCACGTCGTAACGCCCCCCCCCCCCCAAAAAAAAAAAGCCGGGCCAAGCAGCTGCCTTGAGCGATCGCTATCCCGAAATCGTTCGTAGTAAGTTGGCGAAGCCTCTTGTTAGCTATAATTAACTTTGGCCATGATGAAGTCTTCCTTCCCTAATTCTTGAAATTACCCTCTGGATATTCCTTGACACTAACACGACATTCCCTCCTACAATTGCACGGTCCTACCTAGAGCCAGATATTCCGCAACAATGTCTCTCCATGATTCGTTGATGTCCTCGAACTCTTTTATCTGGTCCACAGTGTACTCTTCCTCTTCGTCCTCTAAGCTTAGAGCCACATAGTTGGAATAATAGTGCAGACACAGCATGACGTTTCAACTCAAACGCACTTCTCTCGAGCTTTTTACAGCGCTGTGATTTTCTACGACATAATACTGCACCACACCACGGTTAACTTGGCTGTTGTCAAACCAGGGTCAAACTTTAGCTGTTCTTGAACAAAACTGTCTTCACTGGCCACTAAACTCTCGGCCGATCTCAAAGATATAACTTTTCAATGATTTCCCTACCGCTTGATGAGTGTTCTTTACGGAGAAAACTGGCTGAGTGGAGCTAAGATAATCGCACCTCCACCCGAAAAAGCTGCCTTCACACATGCAATACCTAAAAATGGCTCCCACGAAGTTCCGAACGAACGCACGACAGGGTTTATACGCCGTGCCGTTTCCTCCTGTTCTCTCGCCTTGGCTACTGAGCCAAATTTCTGTGCACTCAGAACGTCAGACGACATTGACCGTCTCAGCCAAGGGTGTTTCTAAGTTCCAATATTCGCTTGGATAAAGTCGGTAGCTGTAATCAACAAAATTAACAATGCGTCTATCGCTCATTAGCCGAATTCCAACAATTCTATACACAACTGTGCTTACATCTGACAGGCAAATATCTAGGAATCTTAAAACTGAAAGTGGAAATTCCTCTTCCATCCGTTTTCTTACATCGTAAACCTTCTACTTCTCTGGTTCTCAGAGATCAATTAAGAGCGTTTTCATGCCGGCTCAGGAAAACCTCAAGTAAACAATCACCGTTCTAGAATGTTCGGTCGAAAGAGTCATTTAGTGAACGCTGGCAGATCCATTACTGACTATTAATTCTTTAAAACATTTATATTATTTAAGACGCTGCGACATTACAACGAAGACCATAATAACTACAAATGAACTCGTTGCAACTCGATACAATCTTCGGCGCTCGCACACTCCAACGTAAAAATTAAAATATTAACAAAATAACATCTAATAAGAAAGTCCTAGTGGAGCTTTTCATAACTCAAGCAAAAACTATCTCTGGTGTTTTAGTAGTCTTTCCCATAAGTCAAGTGAATAAGACTAAAAAGTCACGTGAAATATGATCAACGAAGTCGTTCATTTCAAATGGCAGAAACGGTAGGTACAAAGGACAAACCAGAATCCCCTGAAACTTTCAACAGTTTTGACACCTTCAGCTCAGAAGAGTCAACATCTTGACGTTCATACTATACAAGTGCACTTGTCTCTTCTTGAAATGGTACAGCAAATGCTTAGGTCTGAATTTTGCAACGAAACAGAGCATTTCCCTCTGCTGATATGCATCCACTTGTAATCATCGTTGAGAACAAAGCCGTTAAGAACAGGGGGGGGGGGGGGGGAATTCCCGTAGGCTTGCGTTTAATTTAACTTTGCCTTCGAAATTTTGCCAATCATCCGAATTTGGGACCGACAATATTTTACATTTCACACTCCTGAACTGAGTCCCATTTTCTTCATGTCTCTATGATCGCTTCTGTAAAAACATGCAAGCACATAAAATCTGCTTTAAATTTAACTAAATACGCAATTTTAGTGAAACCTCGTGAAGTACCTACACCCTCTGCGCTGGATAAGTTAGCATACTTGGCGAGACCCGTGTAAGTCTGTTTAAACCCTGTCAGATCGAAAATCTATAATAAAAAACAAACTCACCCATATCATCCAAATCCACCTTTTCCAGAAATGGATCAGCAACAGGAAGCTAAAAAAATAGAAAAAGCAATAATGTATGAAAAGCAGTGTGAGACTGATTGTAAACATAATAAAGAATGCAAAGGCTATTTACTTTAAGTTATCCACGCGGCAAGCAACAAAAAGAAAAATCACGTGAGTTCATTCTCAAAAATTACGTTCAAAACTTAACGAGAAAAAGCCCACAAGGTGTTCTGAACATAAGGTTTTTTCGACGAGAAAGAAACTGTACTAATTACGCCCGGTAACAATTAACTACATGTGAAAAAAATCAACTCTTGATTAGAAAAAATGCCCTTATTGCTTTCAGCTTCGTGTCTCAGTATCTCGTATTGATCTCCTCGTTAACCACACTGAATGTACAGTTGGCTACATCCCACCTTTTTTACCTGCCAGTGTCATCTAATAAGAGCTTACCCCACGAGAGTCCCGGAAAAGAATTGCAGCATGGTGCGGATCAATTGAATTTTCCACTCGAAGTGAACCTGCGCCTATGGATGCTCTCCGCCGGTCCGAGTCCCCGGATAAACGTCGCATCAACGCACCTGAATAAAATAATAAAAAGGGAAATTAATTTAAGCGTTCATTGTAAATGTGAATAGTTAATTCTAGAAGCTACGCCATCACTTCACACTACAAATCTCTCTTAACCCAAGTTTGCACCTCGTGAACTAACACTCTTGCTACGGTTGGGTTTACACCGCCACCAGGATGTTGCGATGTTTGGTTTCTTTTGTTGCTCGTTACGGGGATGATAAACTGTTTCCGATCCAGCTAAAATATAGTGACTATTGTCCAGTAACTGTTGGTTTTTGCTAGCTCGCAAAAGCTCAGCATCGGAAAAGGTCAGCAAATCATTCGACTGTGGGGCGACGGCACGACGTTTGTCTTCTGCTTTATCCAGGGCCCAGCGGTGGGCCCTCCATTTTCTCGCAGTCGCAGCGGGACCGGGGACGACTAACAGATGGCTAAAATCTTCCTTCAACGATTTTGCATCCAGAGCAGAGCAAGGAAGTTCTTTTTGACGGCCAGGCGAACTACCAACGCAGAATCCGACGATTTCTTCTTCGAAAGAATTACCACCAGTTGAACGGAGCGTTCCATGGCTAGCTACTACAGGAAGAAGGACCTGTTTGGTTGGCAAAGGCGAAAGTGGCATGCGCTGTACGCGAATGAGCCGTGGTTTGGCTTTAGGATCGCACAACAATGGTGCCATTTCTCCTGGAATTTCATCCCCTTCGCTAATTTTGATAGGCTCTACCGGATTATAGGCACGAGTAGCACCACCCTCTGAGTTTCGTTTAACACCAGATGCAATACTAGCCACGGAGTTGGCATTGCAGCAAGTCGCACCGCACTTGAACCCGGATTTATTGCTAAGATTAGTAGAACAAGCTGCACTACAAGATTGGCACAGGCCCATCTTGGTCTCTGCACAACAACAGGTTTGGAGACGAAACTTAAAGGACTCTTTAACAAAAATGTAGAGGAAAATAAAGGACAATTTCCACGGAATTAGACCTAACACAACTTCGTTCAGAAAGCTGCAAGAAGATAAATTCGCAAAAAAAATCTTACAGAGCGACCGTTCAAACTGGACACCCTGAACGATACAAAGTGCTTTCAGTGTTAGGAGACGACACCAGTATAACGGTGGGTAATTAGTAGGATATTACATGCTTCGGCATTTTACGTGCTTAATGACATTACAAGAAAAGGACATTTCGCGGTGGCCAGAATTACAAAGACACAATTCGTTCCTGTTTGGGCTCGTTGTCTCCTCATTTACCCAGTTTACCTTTCGTCATACTTTATCCTTTCCTTGCCTTCCTCCTTCCTTTTCCGAATCTCTCCGGTTAGTAAAAGGGCGTATGGCCCCTGCTTATTTATCCTTGTGTCACGTGTTTCCTAAGTAATAGATAGCGAATGCGATATAAAAGAATAGTTGTGCTGTGGATAAAAAAAGTAATAGACGTTTCTTTGAAAACACATGCAATATCCACCTTGGGGTTCCGATTTTACGGACACCTGATCCGTAGTGATTGGTTTCTTGGAGTGAAATGAAAAATCGCGAATTCTCTTCACAGGTTTGCGCGATTTACGTTCACTTGCCATCATGGGCGTCAAATAGCTCGCGGCCTTATCACAGAACGATCCCAAGTAGTACGTAAAAACCAGCCAACTAGAATACGACTACTTGCTTCAGCTGCCTTGACTTTGGTTTTGTAAAGCAGCAGCCGCCACACAACCAGTCCCATCTAGGAATTCCCCTAGCAATCGATGACGCACAAGGATTGCAACTAGCTATGCGCTCTTATGTGCGTAGCGTACCTGACCTGAGTAACGCAACTTTCGTTCACATTTCTTCACCCTTTGTAGGTCCTTCATTAACTCCGAAGGATTGCTACATCAACCTCTAAAACGATATAACGAGGCTGAGAGAAATACCTGACCTTCTTTGACAATCGAATCGTAAATTTCGTAGACTGTTTCAATCGAGTCCGAGTCGTGACGCGCTCGTGGTTTCCGGAGTTTTGACGCAACGACGCCATCCATAGAATGAGCTCGAATACGGAACTCTTGACGCAACGCTTCGACAGGATGAGCCCAGAAACTAGCTGTTCGGCTGCTCACTTGTGTGGTCGAGTGAGAAGAGCCCGAGGACGCGTTCGAATGATCGTGGGCTTGTTCCATAGGATGTAAATTTTTCTTGCGTGGTGTGGATGCCGTACTAGAAGTAGTACTTTCTACATCCACACCTTCGTGTGAACCCCGGTCGTGGTCTTTGTGACTGTGTGACAAACGTCGGAAAACTTTGGTCACCAGGTTCTGGATACTGGGAACGTGGTAGTGATGGTGATCATGGTCATGGTGTTTGGGGAGGGAATGCGCTTCCCCGTGGCCTTTGGCCTCCGTATGTCCTGCGCTGTGATGGTGCCGATGCTGAAACAGGTGTCTTTTGTGTCGCGCAGAAGTGTTTTGACCATCGGACGTGTCCATGGCTTCAAATCCACGGTTTTCATATCCAGGAGCTGGTGCTCTGTTAGACTGATTCGGCTGGGAACGCACGTGACAGAACGAAGGCTCGGAGTCTACTGATTGGGCTAAACGCACATCACACTCTGGATTGGACTTGGATTGCGAACCGGCGTAATTTGGCGGAATCGCACACTTGGTTTCAGGGTTGTTCTTGGGAGGAGAAGAAGTGGTGAGACAATTTTGCTGACTTAAAAGCGCGTCTTCCGCTACGTCGACGTCAGCCCAGTCCAAAGCTTCGCTGGGGCAATCAAAACTTTGCTGAGCTTTTATACGTCTGGCCCGTTTCTCCTCGGGTGATGTGCAGTACTGAAAAGAATCAGTCCTGATTTCGGCCGTATCATCCGCCGATACCAAGCTGCCTGCTAGACTCATATTACTTTCAGCAGCAGTGGAAGCACCCAGCAGCGAGGATGCTATTGAAATGGACGCCATTGAGTCCTCAATCGACATATCCATGTTTTTAAGGGAATCCATAGTTCACGGCACCGCACCTGGAAAAAAAACACGTACTATCATAATATATTATCTATATCATTGTTAAAAAAGCTTACCGTGCTTACGTGCCCAGCTACACGAGGGTTTGTTTACGTGCCGCGAGTACGCTTCCTGTGTCTTTCCGCTCGTTAAGCTTCAAACGTGGCGTCGACGTGTCGCCAGTGTCTCATTTACATACACCAGCCAAAAAAGTTTACTTTCCTCTCCTTTCTTCCAAAATGCAGAATTCTTTGGTGTTTTAATTTGGAAGGCAACAACAATTATGTCTAAGTTCAAATGCGTTGCTGTTATTGATGACGTCGCGCTACCAAGCCGGGTTTCTACCACTCAAACGAGTTTACACTGTCAAGGTTAAGCTTCTGTTTACTTCCCGATTGTCATCAACAGATGATGAAACATGCACTTAACACATGTGTGCAGTCGGATTGTTGACGCACATTCGCAAATTTTCTACGACCAGCAACTGGTGACTTGGGTTGATCAATTTCTAACCGCACATTAAATGACGAAAAAAAGACACGCACATATGAAGGTCGACTAGCTAGCAACTGGAGCTGGGAACTGGTTGTGGACGAAGCTGGTCTACGCCAGACATTGCCTGCATTCCTGTTTCGGTGTAGGGCGTTTTCTAGCTCCAAGGGAAGAATAGAGCAATCCTTAACGTGCCTTTTTCCAGTCCTGTACCATTTCCTAAGGGAAGGATCTAACGGGATCTCGTGTTAAGTAAACCTCAGCTAAGGCCATCTAGCAGTAACCTTTTCTTAGACGAAATGTCAAATTTAGACTTGTTTTTAAAACTTGGTCGATACAAAGCAGATAAAAATGACACCGGTAAAAGAACAAGAGTACACACAGTGTTGGCAAAGGCTGCCGAAAGCTGTCCTCAAGCCTGCTTTCCCCGATTGGATGGACTACATATAACAAGGTTTCGACATACACGTATATTTGAGAGCCTTTTCCCCAGTTTTTATTTTTATTTTTTTATTGTATACCAGTGTAGGTATTACTGACCTGAGTGTTTTAATTCTGAACATTGCTACACAGAACTACCGCTTTCCGATGATCGTCAACGATCTTCATTCCAAATGAGCACCGAACAACATAAAATCCGAAACACTTACCTTGAGTAGACATGGGGACAGAATTGGTCGCCGAATGGTTCATCATCATTGATTTCTGTGCGGGATAGAACGTGACATCCGCAATTATTAATATAGTGAATCCAAGTGAGTAAGCTATGTGAGTTGGTGCTCATTTTGGCGCTTCGATTTCGAAAGTGACTATTTTCTGGATACCTTCAGAAAAAAATACCGTATTGACTCCAAGTTTTCGGCCATTGTTGGCATCAAGTATGTAAAGCCTTGCACTCAGATTAACTGCCAAAAGTCGCAGCCAAAGCTCAAAAAGTACACCACGGATATTGCGATGGAAGGTTCATTAAGGAATCTTACACTGGCTTTGCGTTTGTCTCTTTCTTCCGTAACACTCTGGGATCTGTTACGAAGCATGTCCATTACTTTCGACACAGGGCCTTTCCCACTTTCAGATCCCGCACGCGGTCGACTCTTGTTGTCACATCCAGAATTACCGGGTGACCCATCTTGACCTGGCCCCAGATTACTACCCGAACCAGAGAAGGGCGAACGTCCGCTGCCTCCGATGGGCGAAGACATCAAAGATTGCTGCGGACATGATAAGAAAACACACAAAAGACACCGCCGGTTTAGCCTTGTGTGGTAAGTAAAAGGAGAAATGTTCACAAGAAATCACATGCGCTCATTCTGAAACGCTGCCAAGTTTGTTTTGGCAGGCACTCAAGCCCGAAAATGATCCTTATGCCTCGCGAACACAGTACACAAACCATCGACTTATAATACTCTCACCAATCTGGTCGATTCGCACACATCACCAGCCTAGAAGTACTAAAAAATTAAGTGCCTTATCAGACAGAGTAACGACGGTCTCCTAGCAGCCCAAGTAGGAAGGAACTGTCTACTGATAGGTGATAAACAGGATAGTGAGAGTTAGGGAACGGCTTACGTGCACAGCGTTCTTGACCGTGGCCATGATGTTGGGTTTCTTCACGGCTCGAGTAGCATCCGATTTAGACCTGGGACGAAATGCTTCCAGAAAGGCTCCCCCAGATGTTGTCGATGTTGGGGTTGGGGTTGGCGTAGGTTTGCGCGTTGGCGAACCTAAAGCATCGTCGCCGGATTTGCGCCGCTGACGCGCAGCGTCAGCAACTGAAATCGCAGGGGAGGAGCCTACTGAGTTTGCGACTCCTGCGGGAATAGGAATAGCGTTTCCTTGTCGCTGATGTGACAGGTTCCACGTACCTGCAGATTTTATTTCAAAAATAAAGAAACGAGAATTTAGAGAGGGGTAGTAATGGAAATATGTAGTAACAAAAGAGGCCATAGTATAACGCTTGTGGAAGAAAACAACGATGACCTATATAAGATCTCTAACAGAACAAATACATTGCGCAACGCGGGCGACTCCATCAATTGTGTTTATTTACAAGCTTGCTTTAGGGGACTAACATTAGCTGTCAAGTCCAATGCAAGTGTTGCTAGGTTCAAAAGAGTTTTTCTTCTCACGCACACATATACATATAAACTTTCGATGCCACTTTTCCCATTATATTCGTAGTCCTTTTCACTTAGGTCAATACGTTTTATTTTTATTCAGGATTAATTTTAAGGAAACTTATATAATGAGAGATGTAAGAGAAACAAATTAAGCTTCCTAAATGCCCCTGTGTCAAAGTTATTTCCCCAGAATTAATAAAGTCAAGACACCCGTGACCTTTCTTTGCGTAGCGCAATGAAATGACGAGAGAAAAATCGATAATTTTATACCTGCGCGCGGGCGAGCTCCTGCTCCAGAATCTTGACTAGAAGAAGCGACTGCAACTCCGTAGGCAGACTGCATGTTTCTGTTGCCGTTGCGGTTTTCGCTTTCTTCAGTAACGATTACCGGAAGGGGAAGTGAAGTCTTGAAACGAAATATAAACAGAAAGAAAACATGAAAGCATCTGTGCGACGGTGGATGCAGAGTAAAAGTAGAACGCGGGAGAACGTGGGAGAAAACATTACGCACTTAGGACACAACAAACAAAACTATGTTTGAGTCGAATAGCAGTCCACTAAGTTTGAGTTGGCATAACCTTACAGGCTCTTCCATCTTCCTTGTTAATCCACATTTTACATAGATATTACGTAAAGAAGAATAGTGATCTTCTTAGCAGCCTTGAAAGACTAACCCCGATTTTCGAAACGCTCTGAAAGCCAAAACTCTTACATATAACTGTTCGACAGTAAATAGTATATTCCACAAGACGACTTGCGTGTCAGTCCGCCTCCGATCAATACTCGCTTTGTTTTAACCCGGTCCAGTTTGGCGAATGACCAAACGGATGATGCGTGGAATCTTAATACTTGGCCCTGGTCCAAGACAGTACGAAGGTTGATTGTTAGTTCACTCAGAACGATATTGAAGGTGATAGAAGTAGTAAAAACTAACGCCATGAATAAAATATACTCAATTACTGTGTTCAGATAATTTTACTACACGCAAAGCGGCAAGTTCGTGATGAAGTAGTAAAATACTCGTTGATGAAAGCAAAAGCTACAAATAATGCGTGTTTCCCCGCAAAAGGCATTATTAATTAACAAACAAATCGTAAGAACTTTGTGAGCTAGTAAAAATGCTTCTTACATCACCTTGCGTGAATTAATGCGTACAGGAAAGCGTAATTCATACAACGCAGTATGCTTCCTAAGTCCTATGATAAAAACTTCATACAGTTTTTAAATTTAGGTATCCGTGGGGTTCTTAAGTATAATCCTAGGATTATCCGGAAAGAAAACAAATGTAACTGAAAATACAGGGACCCGAAAACAAACAGACGAAATGCCCTAAGATTTCGTAAAATGATTATGGATAAGCTTTCTTGGTTTAGTCACGAGGCATTTTAGAAAGCATAACGTATGCTACTGGCTTCTCTTTTTTCGATTTTTGATATGACGTTCTCGTACACAGTAGAAATCCTTCTTATCCAGTTTCATTTATTATTTAGTTCATATGTATATCACCTTTCACATAACATAACATTCTTAAAGACTATAAAATCAGATGGGAAACGAAACTTGTACAAGTCTCTATTCGGCAACACAACACAAGTACTGTTGGACTCCGAGCTTGTCTTCCCCTTTCCCTTTGTTGTACCTTCCGTCTGTGTGTACCCTCCTCCAATACAGTTGTTTTTCTCGTTTCTCCAACGCATTTTGCGTCAAAACCTTATTACAGTAAGACTTAACCGTATGCTCAAAAATTTCAGAAATTATGATTTACTGCGCTTTTAGTAAACTTGCGCGTTTCTTTCTATGCGAATTTTTACACAGTAAAGTAAGCATCCTTTCTAGTAAAAGGAAATGTGATAGCGGATATCCGGGAAAGAATCTTCATGAGAACACGATCGAAAAATACTTCGATTGGGTAACAGGTTTTGCTGCAACCTTTTTAGTAGTTCAGCCACGAAAATAGTTTTCGAACTAAAAATCAAAATGGTCTTGTTTTACTATTCACTGCAACTGATCGAGTGTAAAATCTCGATTTAACGTACGCCGGTTATAACGAACAATCGGCTACTCAGTACAGATCCACAGGTTCAAGCGAAACGCCTGTATGCAGGGAAATGTATGTATGCGTCGGCTATGCGCCTGTATGTACGCGTCGGCTATAACGTATTCGCCTACAAGGGATTTTTGCCTGTGGTGGTCAAAAACTGAGGTCCTTTTGGCCCTTCACACATGATTTTTTGTTCGGCTATAGTGAGCATTACCGGTACTGTGCGACAAAACATAAAAGCAATAGCCTAAAAAATTGCGCCTTGTGTTCAACAACGAAACTTTACTCGAGCTAGTGTTCCGGGTGACGTAGTGCGGCTGCTCAACAAATACCTTCAAGAATTTTCTTGGTGTTTCTCGTCTCTTTGTGTTTTAGTCAATAATCACATTGATGATTGACACTGACGTTTCACGTATGAAATTCTAAAATAAGATAGCGTACTATTTATTTGTATAAGCAAATTAAGCCCAGTGTTCGGGATCAAGCGCGAGTATTTTTAAGGCATTTTGGGACAGTATTGACCCTTACGTACAATCGGCTATAATGAATAATTTTTGCGTCTCCTTATGTGTTAGTTATAGCGAGATTTTACTATAGTAGGTATTGTAAACTACTGCATTCGTTTAACTAGAAATTAATGGGTTTTCCCTACGCGTGCTCCGAATGGATGCCGAAGAACTTAATTCCTGACAAATTTCCGGGACTTATGAAAACCTGCACACCAATGCTGGTCAGTTAGTCTGGGAATAATGCCAGCAGTCTTCAAGCCAAGTTCCTTGTCTGAACGTAAATCGAGATCCGTTCTAGAATTTCAGAAGTGAGAAGGGATAAACGAAAGCTACAAAGATAGAAGGAATTCAATCTCGAGTCAGTGCAAAAGATATACACTACAACCCGCTTATTTAAATAGGTTTGGGACCGGACCAACGGTGTTCAAGTAGGCGGAGTGTTAAAAATTACGGACTAATATGGGCTTAAGCGGGACTTTAACTTTTCATTGAATAGTGAGGAGTATTCAAATAACCACAATTCAATTAAGTGCAGACCACTGTAGATGAACTTGAACGCCTATGAATAATTTACTGTCACACAAATGAAGATTGAAACACAGAACTAAAAGCTTTTTTTACAAAATGATAACAAGCGCATTTTAAAGCACACAAAATTAACTATTAATGCAGTTTATACTTATTTCAAGAAACAACCACGTATGTTAAGGTAGCAAGCTGTTATTAGATTATTTACTTAATTTATACATATATTTTATGAAAAGTTATTTATGAAAAACTTTAATACATGTTCCAGCAAACAATTAATGTTCACGCTTCTCTGAAAAGAAAACACAGACTGAAGCGGAATGTCTTCTTATCAAAAATGTGACGTAGTTGTCAATGTGGCCTTGTAATTTACCTTATAATCTACTAACCCCGCTGAAACTAAAATAATTAAATACAAAACAAAACATGTTATCAGTTATCAACTGTCACGATAGATTGCCTGCGGAATCAGCACACTTTAATGTAGGTTACATTTATTTTAGTGGAGATTATGGTCGTGTACCTTTCCTCGTATCTTAGCAATCATCTTATATTCTTTTATTACGTCTCCGTGACATAAAGTCGTTTAATTCACAATCTGCGTGGATTCGTTACGAGTCCGACACTGCGTCAGCTGTTATGGCATATCCTCGCTAAGAAATCCACAGTGACAAGTTACAGCACACAAACGGCTGCTGAAGAAGCTGAACCTACACTGCACAACTGGGTTTACTGACAAAGACCATGTGATCCTACATCACCAGGCGTATGCTCAACGCCTTCTTTTCCTGAACCTTGCAATAAAACTGAGTTAGAATAGAAAGTCTTTCTGTACTTGAGTGACGCAAAAACGCAAGCGCGATAAAGAGGGGCTAGATAATATGCAGCAGAGCGGAGTCGTGTTCTCTTCCTAGGCACATGCGAACCGGAGACAACGGAAAGTCGTACTGGTACAAGGCAGCGGCTTTTACCCAACACAAAGAGTCGTAGGCTACGGATCCTCCAAAATACGATAACACAACATGTCGTGTCCAATGTTTAACTCAAAAGAAGACAAAGATCAACTTTTCGTACTATTTACAGTAGTTATTCAAACAAATTATTCATTAAGTAGAATATAGTGTAGTACTTAAGATTTTACAACAGTTTAACTGAAAATACCTAAAGATCCGTAAACTCGAACGTTGAAATCGTCAATAATGAGCGGGCATTATTTGTAAATAACTTTTCTTTAGAGAAAAACAAAAACGACAAGAGAAAACCAAATCCGTGGGATTTTTGGTAATTTTTTTTTTTGCAACACAGAACTCCACTGTTTTCATTTCTATGTTTATTCAATAGTAATTACCCAAATTTTGAACACATTAACTTTATATAAAACACTGGTTACGGAATAATACATTAAAAAGCATATGAACAAAGAATTCCACAACGCAAATTTCTGTGATTTATAAAAGGTCATGAGTGGTGCTCGGATGCGATTATAACGAAAGCTTACGATTATGGCGTGTGAAAATATTACACGATAAGCTTACGACCTTTACGCATAAACAGTAGAAGTCCAATACCGATTTTGTCAACATTCATTATGGAACTATATCAGCCTTCTCGGCAAAAATTTTTCTAGCTAAAGACGCATTTTACGATAATTCTGAAGCACTTACTCACGAGAGATATGAATTTTTCTCGTAATTATCTCACCAAGAAAGAATGAGAGCGTAAAATTAATTTATTATTCTATTACCTTCCTGCATCTGAGTTTTCACCCATTCGACTTCCCACTACTCTCCGATCCTAAACGTTGACACAACCAAAATTCCACCGTGATCATTTTTAATCAAGTGGGGCATATGTATGTTAATACCTTAGATACATTTGAATATTTTAATCAGTAGTTTTTTTATTGACTCCCCGCGTAGGCTTACGTCTACTGGGCAACCGGTTGGTTACAAAGAGATAACATAAACTATACATTGTCATAAATTTCGATTAAGTAGTTCCCTTATGGGATATCGCAATGAAAAATTGCCCCACCGGCGTATTACATTTCACGATCGCAAACAACAAAATAAATAAATAACATATGAGGAAAATGTAGTTTTAATAAATATTAGACTTTTTTTCGTTATTCCTAAGCATCAAGTTACCCATAGTAGTCAAGGTCACTTTTTCATTTAGCGAGTATTTAATTACGCTCTTTAAATTGTGCATCAAATGAAAAACTGATGATAGGTATTTATCCCTATTCTCCTGTGGAGGCGCAAATAGTCAAGACGGTTGAATAGCTAGCTAGCTGTAATGTATTCAACGAGAGCTCCAATGCCAGAATTTAAGGCAGGACGTATCACGCACGTGTAAGCTCGAGCTTCTAAGGGGACTAAACAAAACGAATGTTTAATCACTATTTACATTCTTCGCGGAGCTTCATGCCACGCAACTACCATGCTGTAGCTGTCACGCCAAGTGTCTCTTGAATACACGCACCAAACTTCTGAGTAAAAAAAGTGCCTTAACATTCCAATTAAATGGCCCGCATTATGCCTACTTGCAGGTAAATCGCCAATGGTTGTTAACAGCTTCGTGCCACACAATGTAAGACGCTCAATGCTTGAACTTGGACCAGCTCCAAGTTCATAAGGAACACTTTAAAGGCCAGCGCTTCAAGGTTGGCAAGAGTTAAAGTTAAGATGGAAATAGTCTTCCGAAGTTCAGCGATATGATTTTTGAGTGTTATGGATAGTAAAGAAAACACAAACGCTTGTCATCTTCACCTAAACGCAAAATAATCAACACAGTCGATCACGTGCGCACAATGCGCATGGGCGTTTGTGAAAAGCAGTTCCCGCATGGCCCACACATCAGGGAAGATTTACCGATGTATTGTTCCCACCTAATATAGGGAACGGACTACGTGATATTTGTCACACACTGTGTTCGAAAGTGAAAGGAAAAAAGGGAATAGAAGCGAAATAAACTGTTTCATTTCCTTAGGGACTTAAAAAAAGTTGGAAGCACAACAATAGATAAGCGTTGAAAAAATGACCTAAACCGGCTTGCCGCATTGGGCTGTTGTCCTCACACTTAGGTAGACCATGCCACTTCTCACGGTTCGCTACTGGAGACAAAGAATTCCACACAAATATCACTAGCGCACTGTGTTCCCAAATTTTTGTAGACAATACACGGTTAGTTAGCGTTTTTAAGACGAACTACGTCACACACATGATACATGGTCGACATCTATTCTCTTTTTGGAATTACTAGTTGAATTTGCCAAATATTGCGTTAGTACTTTTTCGCGAACTAAACAAAATGTGTAATGCGCTATTATATAGGGTGTTTGCTAAATGTTTTTGGGTACTACATTGTATTTATAATGGGTAGCTCTCTCCTTCCAAATGTCTATTGAATTATCTGATAGATCTGACATGCTTTTATTTCGTGGTCTGTCCTCCGAATTCTTCCTGTTCAGTGTAAAACCTTGGATTAAAGAGAGCAAGGAATTGCGCAGGAATCCATTTGCCGTGAAGGATTTATACGGACCATAGCACAGTGAGAACGCAAAACGTCTCAGCTTTTCTCACAATTCGGCAGTCTAAGCATTCATTAAGATCGCATCCTTCAAGTATTACTCACCTGACGATGCGTCTTAATACTCGGCTTAGCAGGACGCCTGATCCAAACGTCTTCCACGCTGTCATAATACATCGTTTCAGAAGACTCGGACTGCTCTCTGTTGTTTCCGTTTCCCCCGTTGCCATTCCCAGTACGTGACGTTAATTCGCGAAATCGATACGAACCCGTATTGGCACTGGAATTGGCAGAAGATTCGCTCGCATACCTTTTTCTACGACTGCCCCAAATTCGCAAAGGTGACGAGCTCGTAATGGTCTCTCGCCACGACCCGCCATATTGCGGACCAGGCGACGGTGTGCTCCGATTCGAGTTGGATCGGGAGTAGGAGTTACCCGGCGATTCTGCCAAGTAATCCGTTTCACCGGCTTCAACATCCTCATCCAAATCTTCCATGACGTCGACGGACAAACTGAGACTTCGGCCGCTTTGGCTATTGCGCCGGTTCCGACTTCCCCAGGACTTCTGTTCGAAAAACGACCACACTGCCGACATCTTATCGCTTTGGACGGAACTCACTGGGCCAAATACAGCTTCCTTTACAAGCACAGAAGCACGTGCTCTTCACAAGCGAGTGCCCATTTGCCCAAGCTTTCACCGACTCAACAGCAACATGTGGTCACACGCGTAGCTGTTGCTCGGAGTTTACTTTCGCGAAAATGGCGTGATAGCATTAAAATTAGGCACTCGACTACGACACACTAGCAGATTGTATTCCGCAACTGACACTACTTTTTGCTGCTATCGGAAACCGCGAAAAGAAAGTGTATGTGTGTGGGTGGGGGTGGGGGTCGAAAATGAAGGAGCGGGAAATTGACGGGGCGACGATAGTGTTTGATGGGGTCGTAACAAAATGCGTAGTAGATGTAGCGTGGGTTTCAGAAACTGGTTCTGTCCTGTAGTGTAAAGCTTCTTCCAGTGTGCTAAAAGTCGGAGAGAGGCCCCCTTCTATTATTGCAATACGCGGAATGCATAGATAGGGTTATACCCTATGGGCGAAAAGTCCCTTTCCGAGAACTCACCCTAGACCCCAAAGCCCATTCACACTTTTCAGTTCGACTTGGTGAGAACTGCCGGCCACGTCGGTTTCCAAATGACGGCACAGACTGGATCACAACCAATGAAACATCAACATACACGTTCTCGCTCATCAAACGCATGGCACGTGCATAGCGAGCTTGGGGAGTTTTTGCCTGCTGACAAGCACCAACAACTGTTCCTAAGCCTTGCGAGGGATGCGTAGTTTTGGCCAGGAAGGATGCACACTTATTAGATTTGTTATCAAGACCTTCACACTAGAGGGTTTAGAGATTACAGTCAATCTTCAAGAACAAGTTCTTGCGGGAGCTGCTGAAAGTGTACACCAAGACTGACGAAGACGCAGACTAGTGGCCGTGAATTGTGAGCACAACAGGCTGCTACACATGGCTGGACTTGCGGCGTTGTTGGCTCTCTTGCAAGCCAGCGTGAACCCCATGGGCGGGGCTCAGCCGTGTAAAATAAGTCGCTGTGTCTCCTTTCCTTTTCTACGCACTCTCACTATGCAACCCAGCTGCTTTAGGAAAATAGTCTTACGTTCTACCCAAATTAATCTGATGTCTATTCTTGTGAATATTAATAAAAATGTATTCAGTTTCCAGAACATTTTATTCGTTACGAGCAGAATTACATAATAACGCATACGCGCGTTGACCAAACTTAACATGCATTGTTACGCATGAACGGTAAAAAGTGAAAGTTGGAAAAAGAGGACGACTGAGAAAAACCGAGCTGCAACAAAATGGGAAGTTTAGTTCGCGTTGCCTCTCTGTTACACTCTGTAGAATGCACTTAGTTCATCACAGGATCATAAGTGCAAAATGCTCTTGCCGATGGTGGATTCCCGATTTTTACAGGCATCAATTTCCCTGATACCGGAAACACCGGACGGAATCTGGCTACACTTAGCTTCTTTTGTCCGTTGTAAATACGTATTTGAAATGAGGAAAATGTCGGAAAGCCGGTATGGAGCGAATTCGTAATTGGTTGATTAAAATAGCTCCCCTTTCAGTCCATAAAACCACAGCGCTTCCCCAATGTCACTGCAAGAAACTTGGCAGCAGCCCAGTGTAATTCGTAGACCTTTGCCTACCTGTTTGTTTTTGCTTTTCTCTGACTTCATGAGTAAGATCCGACATAAGAGTACAAAAAGAACCCTCACGTTTCGCTCAACTGTAACGCTTGAAGGAACTTCTAGCATAAAAAAGAACTTGTCCACATCTCTAAACTGAGCCCAGAGCCGTAATTTCAGAGTAAACCTGAACCCCTACTTCCTTTTCGCTTGTGGTATCAGCTCGCTTATAAGTAAAATGGCGAATAGCAGTAGCTTGTCATTTTATTGTTGACTTTACTCCCCACATGTTTTTTTTTGTTTGTTTCAATTCAGATTAGAAAATCGGAGTCAACAGAATAAAAGATTTCAATGTTTGCATTTCAAAGCTTGGCTAGAAGCGGGACCCAAACGAGCGTTACATGCTTTCATTTCGTTCTCAAATGAGCGCTGCATACTTTCACTTTTATCTAGGTCTAGTAGAAGCAAAAAATTGGCAGATCGTCAGGCCAGCGTGACTGCCATTTGGCCCCTCCTTACACAAACACTGCCCTAGGTATAGTTGCATTTGGGTATTTAAATAGGATCACGCAGGGTCTTCGCTCTCCACGTCACATAAGAGAAAGGTAAAAAAAAAAATAAAGATGGCAAATTCTTACCTTTAGACTGGCGTTGTTTCCTAGCTGAAGTGCTTTACGATGACGATAACGGGCTGGCAAAGGGATCCGCTGGCGTGCACAACATCGATCGTCAATTTCGGGAGAGGATGTTTCTTCGGGAATTGGTTCGCATAACGACTGCAGTGCCGAACCCCGTCCTGTAGCAGCTTTGCCACTCCCGCTTCCTTGATTATCTCGCACGTTTGAGGTGAGACGATCCTGGATTCGTACTTTGCGTCGTGATTTCGAGACAGCATCTTGCTTGAAGGTCGTCTTGGCTTCTTCGTTGGAAACAGTGATACCGAGATCATCTCCACTCTTTAGTAACTGCTCGCAATCCTGAAAGCTTGGGTCTTTCATGACAATCCGATTTCACCCGCTAGAAAAAAAAAGGAAGCCCAGGCATATTACGACTATAAGTCTGCAGAGTATTCTTCTTTCAATAAAAAAATATTCGAAAAATTGTTATATGTACGCAACTCGTGTGTTCTTGTACCGGTCATATTTAAAATAACTAGAGCCGGAGTAACGTTTCGCAATTCAACACAATATAACAGCTTACAAAGCAGCAGGCATTCGGGGTTGTAAATAGCCAGTGTTAATGCACCCGTGAAGTTCACATACAGTAAGCCTATACACATACAAACTGTGCGCCGTGGTTGCCTTGTAGGAGCGTCCCGAATTGATCCAAAATTTCGACTAGAATTAAGTTAAGCACAAGTGCATATGGAAACGGTCGCCGTGAGTTGACAAATATGGGAACCTCTGATATATAGGATAGGCGATTAACATATGTTACTCTTTCGGATGATTTTGAAGAATACTTCGGTATTTAACGAAACTACGTGAGATTTATATGGGTAATAGTGCAAAACTTTGATGTTTTTAGTCTCAGACTAATATTCTGATCCCAAGTGGAATATACATTAACCCCTTTTTCTGTAAATAAACATATAAAAAACTAGGTGAACAAGTGCAAGTGGTTGATCTTTATTCCATTTGATCACATACCACAGAGGTGGTATAGTATTTTTTATTATTATTATTTAGCAATTACCTACTGGTGCACAAATCCGCGCAACTCCCTTTTGATGATAATTGGTGAAAACCTTAACCTGACACATAAATTCTCTATGACCATTCTAAAAAAGTACATTGAACTGTGAGCATCAGGTTATATTGATTTCTGGTCGAAAGGGTTTGCCGGAATATTTACGCCCTTTTTACATTCTCTTGAAAGTTTCCCCAATTATTCGACTATACCATGCCTCTCAGTGGAGGATAAATTATCCAAAGTTGTGCAAAAGATGTTGCGATTTGGATAACAGAGATTATCTTAAGAAAAGAAAAAAAGGCACTGGTAGAGCGTTCCTGGATTGATTGAGCGTATGCCTTCAAGTTTCTTTTAGGATATTAATTTTATACAGTAATACGAATTATTAACAAGTCAGTTTTGTAGATATAGACTAATCAATTATTTTAATTAAATTGTATTGAAAAACGAGATGCAGTGTCACTCTGATCTCGTTCACTTCGATTAGGGAAACTCGCTATGTCAAACGCCATTTCAAAATTTACGTCACATAGAAGTTTTTTTTTTTGTCTTTAAGTTCGCATCAGTTTCAAAATATTGTGAACTTCCCGAAGATTTTACTGAAACACGAAATTAAGCACACTTTTGATGGCAAACATTACCTTACTACTCCATTACAAAACAGTGCTACAATACAATAAATCAAACAAATTACCGACAGCAGGCGACAGTCTACGTCGGGAATACTTGAGAAAAAAATCAACAAATGATACGAGTGAGATGCGAATGAAAATTAGTTTTTTTTTTTATTTTCCTTAAAAGGAAGAGCACTATGTTAAGAAAAAGAGAAGCAATTAGCTTTTATGATCGTTTAGTCAGTTCATGTTTTTCTCAAGTGTAAAATAATCCTTACGGAGCCAATAAACTTTTCAGCCCAGAATACGTAATAAATACTTTAATTTTTGCGTCAACTAAAGCTTGAAACTTCGTTGAACTTAGTCTCCTTTGGTATGCGGAAATAAAATATAGATGAATCTGAGACTGTTTAGAAATGTGTCACACAACTCGGGTGCCAGGCATTTTCATCAAGGAACTCAACACTGCAATTTATTCAAGGATACTACCATAATCTTAAGACTATCAGACTAAATATAAAATGAGTGATATATATAGTCAAAGAGACAAGAAAACAACATGACGGAGAAATACGGCTATAGCAAGCAGATGAATAAGACTATGAAAAAAAAAATGTTATCACAGAGCCAGGCGTTATATGCAAAAGCTAAATACAGTGCGTAAACATGCAAGCAACACTTCGAACTCATATACGATCAGGTTCCGAGAGTCCCCGCTTGGATCGATGATCGCCCAGCAACAGTGAGTCAAAGTTGCCCCCAGCCCACGGTTCTGTAGCACGTCAAATCGGGCTGTTCTTCAATGATCCCCTTAAGCTACAAGGTAATCATAACATCCAGCAACTGGCAAGTATTCATAAAATCTTAAGTAGCATCACGAGCGGCTTATTAAATCTTATTTCCAAGGTTACAGCCACATTGCATATTATTCTTAACGACTCTTGGTTGAATTTCTTTCTCGCATTCAAAATGCTGACGCTAGAGACAAGAATAGTTCAGTAACAAACCGGTTTTGTCCGGATTATTGGCACTTTTCCCACTTATTTGCTATCCGTGAAAGAGCAATAAGCTAAACTAAGCAAACAGGTCGGGAACCTCGTGCTCCGAGAAAATGAAAGAAAACAATTCTACATCTCTTCCGTAAGGCTACACGGCGCCATCATCCATGCACCTGAACACGTAACGTATGGGCAGCTTTAAGCTCTGAAGGCCAGTACACGCAAAATAAAGTGCTATATAGCACTGAAACAGTACATGACAAATATCCTAGCAACCTACCAGCGACGAATGAGTAAAGCCAAGAATCCGCCACGCTCCACAATCAGCCCGTGTTTATATAGACGAACGCTAACGGCAGGCAACAGAATTTCACTTGTGAACACATTTTGACAGGGTTGAACTACTTAAAGTCACTCACAGGGTTGATTAGCACTTACATCCGTTCGTGGCGAATACGTAGCACACAACTCTAACTGAAGCTTTCGTAAACATATATCGGATCTTCGAGATCATGTATACGAATGGAAAGACAATAGACTAGGAACGCGAGCCTTATTGCAATCAGAGGGGATGCGAGACGGTCGCACTACACTTACGTGGACCAATATACAACACCCAGGCATATGGCAAAGCGTCTCGGGCGTCGATGCGCTGGTGCACTACTACGACGCATGAATCTTTTTCCCAATGTCCCTTCCTTCTCTCGTCAAGAATTTGACACTGAAATCCTGCCCACGTGCTAACTCTGTTTAATGCCTCCAAGGGCCCTCGATTGCTGTAATTACGCACACATCTTTCTTTCTTTCATGTAAGTTATGCAACTTCTCTACCTCTGAAGTACTTAATAAAACAATATAGTGTTTAATAGTATTTAATAAAACAACAGTACAAGTAAATACTCCCTCGTTGCACGTAGTAAGTTCACGAAAATAAGTGCAATTTTTCTTTCACTCTCCGTACATGAGCATTTATTTGACTTGCATGAACCTCTATACGTAAACGAAGCGCGAAACACCTTGCAGACAATGATGACGCATGGGACTATCGATAACAGGATTATCTCGGATTACATTTTGGTTAGAATTGGCACCTTATGTATTGATCCATTTCGTGTTCACAAATTACAGCGTACCCGGAAAGCAAATTTACACAAAGAGAAAGGGGGATTTTTTTTTCCTTTATTTGTGTTTTTTCTTAGTGAAGGTGGGATCTGTGCTCGGGGATCCGTCGCCTGCACAAGTTTTTGCTAAGAAACCACCAGCTTGTAAGGCATCCTTGGCCGCATTGTTTATGAGCTTAAACCTATCCCCGCCAAGCAAAATTCCTCCAAACCACCGAGAAACGACTACAACAACGTTTTTGGCATCTAAGATCTGTAATGAAATCGAGCGTTACCACAAAGTTTCCATTAAGCAGCGAAGAGAACAACAACTTTTCACCTGTAACAAATGCAACATCCGTCCTCCCGCTAGATCTTCTCCATCGTCCTCACAGTCTTGGAGCCAGGCTTTTTTAGACTCGTCGTAAATGCGGTAAGCATACATATTATGCGTTGCTTGCTCGATTTTGCGATTCTCGCAAAGCTTAGCCAAAACCATCCTTAAACATTAAATAACAGAGCTGCTAGGACTAGTGACTTTTCGCGGAAAGGCACTTACTTGACTTCTTTTACCGAATGTACTCTCGCGGCATGGCCCTGGAAAGTGCTCTTGCGTTCGGTAAAAGGCTCAGTACTTATGATAGGTGGGCAGGTATCTAAAGAATTACAGTCTTCAGCGGCAACGACGCGTTTTGCTGGCTTTTGTGCAAGAATGGGACCAGTATTTGTCTGAGAAGTGGTAGTCATGGAAGGAATTACGCTCCTTAAGTGTTCTCTGAGCTTTTCAATCCAGAGATGCAGTATATGTTCGCCGGAGTTTTTACTGAAACACAAATAATAATTACGTCAAACGACTTCTTCAAACCAAGAAGTATAACATACGTGTAAATTTCTTCTAATTCATTATATAAAACGTCTTTGTCTTCAGCTTTCATCCAAGGAGCGGTCAGTAAATAATAGGGAGGAGACTGGCTAGGGTAATCAGGTGGTAAAGTAATTATGAGCGTCGCATTATGCCCGCCTTCAGTTATAGTGGCACTGTAAGTTCGGAAAGCTTCGTCATCTGTTTTGAACTCGTCCTGGTATACAGCACACAAGGCTTCAATCTCTTGGACCTAAAAATAGCAACACAATAATACAAAAGTGCGAACACTTCGCGCTACAAAAAATTCTCGATGTAAAGGGACCTCTGAAAACGAATTGTCAGATACTGTGGCGGAATTGAAGACCTTAGAAATGTGAAGATGTGCAGAGAAATATTTTGAAATAAGATTTCGCACAAGCGAATAATTTTGGTGTTCGTTAGAAGGTCGAATTAAAAGTTACACTAGTGCGACTGTCTTTGTCCAGTCTAATTTACCTGTGCTGTCAAATTTTCACTTTCACTCATTTTTTAACGGGTTTTACATACAGTTTTCTTCACAAATTCAGCGCAAAACTATTATTTGGCACGGGATATTGTAAAAGAAAGTTATATTTGGTATTCTAAAAGAGATGGACAATATTGTTTATGTTTACAAATGCGTTAGCTCAGGCTTATTGCCTCGTTGGTCGTGTGCTACTACCTAGTGAGTGTAGAATGAAAAAACTTAACGCTCAGACTAAATTCTTGTATTCGAAATCTGACCACTAAGAGATAGGTGGGAAGAACTAGCTTTAAGGTACCGTAACAGAATGATGGAATGCCATTATGAAGACGAGGTAGTACTCAGGGTCTTAGATCACAGGGAAAAAATAATATATGCACAAATTAGTACATGGATAGAAGCCTATCAACTACCAGAAATAGAAGTAGGAAATATCTATGAGAAAAAAAAGCGCTCCGTGGGATTTTGATGTAACAGGCATTACGGATTCAATACCAGGAATAGCCCCGAAAGCAGTTTACCAGGCCGGAAGACACACAATAATTTTAGATTTTTTTGAGAAGCTTTACAAAGATAGGAAAAGAATCTTTACAGATGGTTCAAAAGACGACGAAGAAAATGTAGGGGCAGGTTTATATGTGGAGTACGAAGACATGATGTTGGCTCTTGCTCTACCGAAATTTTCATCAGTAATGGCAGCCGAACTATATGCAATTTTGGAAGCTTTACAATGTATAAGCAAAGCGCAGGAAAATAAATACGTAATTTTTACAGATTCAAAGGCGGCAGTTTTGGCAATAAAAAAACTATGATAACAAGAAATACAGCCGAGTCATTCAGGAAATTCAAATGTCAATTATGGTTTTAAAAACTCAAGGGAAAGATGTAGCTATAAAATGGGTACCAGGTCACGAGGGTTTTAAGGGTAATGAAAAGGCAGACTTAGCAGCAAAGCAGGGAAAAGGATCAGAAAATATTATAACTAGAAGATTAACAACTGAAGAAATAATGTCACTTTTTAAAGAAAAGAACGAAAAAAGAATTTTAAGAACACTAAAACTCCAAACTGAACAAGAATTAGTACAAGCGGCCAGGGCTCTCAAACCACAACCATGGCTAGAACACCCGAATAGGAGAGTAGCAGTAGCGCTTTTAAGAATAAGAAGCAAACATGCAAAGGTTGGTGGATGAAGAGATTCAATCTTAAAGACACAGATATTTGCGAAATTTGTAGGGAGCATACAGACACAGTGGAACACAGGTTGCTATATTGCGCAGCATACGGATCCGAAAGAGAAAAATGGAGGAGTAGAGTAGAACGGATAGGAGTAATCTTTAACATGGTCAATGTATTAGGTTTAGGGAAAATTGAACCAGAACGACAATATAAGTGAAGAAACTGTCTAGTAGACTATATTAAAGATACTAAACTGATAGAAATGGTGTAAGTCTTTTTACTTCTTTTCACTACTAACAATAAGAACACTAGAAAGTATATAGATTATACTATGTAGGATTAGTTCTAATATTATATAGAGTAAAAGTAAATTACCTTTTTACCAATCATCACAAAAATTAAACGGTCAGAAAATGTCGATAATGTGCCCGTTAGTTGGCACAGTTGCGACTTTAAACAGACCAACAACAACATTGTATTCGAAATCTGTAAAACTTAGAAAATGTAATATTAGTTTAATTTTTAAATTTTAGTAAGGTAATCCGAGGAACAACTGTAAATGCATAACAAGGCACTTTAAAACAAGCTTACAATATAAAATGAAAAATATGCAATAGCTCATGCGACATTGTCAACACCAATTCATACATTTTAACTCTCGAGATGTGGCGATTTTTCAAAAACTATTGCAAATTGTTCGATCTTTTTCTCACAGGAATTTTTGGCTAATGACTGACATAATAACCCAACAGTTCTCTTGTTGGAAGGCTACACCAACTTTTACTGACCTGCAGCTAACAAATAATAAAAAAAGCAAGCAATACGCTGAGCTGTTTCCGTGATACTCATTACGCATTTTAAGTATTGTTACGTTCTACTCCTTTTCAAATCGTGTTTATTAGTAATTTGCAAATTACATAAACACTAGAACGACTCCCATAAAAAAATCACACAAAACACTCTTCTTCTCGTGCTAACTCTCACTGCCTCTCTCCTTTGTCTTTCCTTAACTAACTCTTGAATTGCCTCTCCCTTGAACTGCTCTTGACCTTTTATACCCCTTCCTTAGCCTTGACCTGTCGCCCTTCCCGCAATCACCTTATATTACCTCATCGAGTCCCCAAAGACAACGCTTCGAGGAAAACAGCCAAGGAACCTGGGGAGTATCAAGGCTCAAGCCGGATACGGAACGCCACAGTACGCGAAACGCAACGCATAAAGCTGTAACACTCGTTTTGACAAAACTAATAGTAACTAATCATGATTTCAGCGATGACAGAGCTATTCGATAATATACATTGGAACCGTGGAATTCCTTTTTTCACGTCAACTGGTCGAATGACAGCACTTGTTTTCTTATGGAATTAAGCTAGTTTTTGGTAAGCAAGCTTCTATCCCGTGGTTTGTGAGTGTCGTCGAATTTTAACCTCTTCAGTCGTCGTTTACCATACACAATTTTATTAAACGTGAAAACAATTATCAAGATATATGTTGGTATTATTTCTTTATTATTGCTTCGTTCTCCACATCCACTGAATATTGTATTCCATGGAGCTCCAATAATATTTTTACAGCCGTACTGAAACGAGAAGATACGGCTTTGTACCGCCCATATACGAGCAACGTAATTGAAATTGTGTACACTGCTTGGCTCAATTATATTTTTTTCAACAACCAGATCTATTTTTTTACCGCACTATGTACATTATGACAATAACATGATAAATATATCTAATTTACAATCTGGACACAACCTTGTTTCATTTTGTGGAGGGTTACAATGACAGAGTTCGTAAAATATCCTTCATGCTTTAACTTCGTATCACTAAAAATCCACCTACTGCCAGTTTCAGTTGTTCTTTGCTTATCTCAGTAATTTCTTAACACTATTAATTGGCGCTAACAGTAAGTATTTCTTTTCACAACAACCAGAAACATGCTCTTTTTTTTCTCACGAAAGTTATCGTTAACCAATAATATATAAAAATATGAACGGAGGAACACGAGAAAAGTAAAAGAAACTACACAAAAGAACAAAATGAGCTAAAAACGTCCTCGAGACGCCCAGCCTACATCGAATGATGATACTATGGGACACACATATTTAGCTTTAGTGAAAAATTCGCCCAAAACAGAAATCTGAAATAGTTAAATGCGGATTAAAAATAAAACGTCTTGGATTTTCAAACACATAGTAGTTCTAATGGTTTTTCTTCGCTACTAGGCAACTCGTCTCTCTCCGTCTGCTATGGCTTCTTATTTCTGGGGGAAGTATATCACAATGTTACAGACCAATACTCGGACAAGTGAAGCCTGAGATGCCCATATTTCAGCGACCAAATGAATTTAAACTAAATGCAAGCTAAACCGGAGATAAGAAGTCAGGATACAAGTGTGCCAAAATGGGAAGACACTTGATTTTTTCACCCACTATTGCAGTGTGCATTTGCAGATATTCAAAGCAAGAGCTATGACATAAATATTGACATGGATTGAACGACCTCTATTACTTTCAAAATTAATAAGCGTCTTTTCTTGTGTTGGGCGCTTCAGCTTTGGCTTTCTCTTCGTATGTGCCACATTCTTCATGTCAAGTTCAGTAGCTCCATTTTTTCGCTGTACAGAATCTGACAGTTTGGAAGGCAGCAACTTTCAGAGATACGGCATCCACGGATCGGACGGCGACGGCAAGAGCAAAGTAGAGGCAGCGGATGGTGCACAGGTTGAGATGCATTGAAATACATAGTTATGGCTGCTATTATTATCCCAAAATTCCTGACCGGCCACTCGGTAACAAACCGCGAAAATCAAGCGTTGACCAGGCTGTACCGTTGGTATGTAAATATGGAAACTGAACCTGTCTGATAAACCATCGCAGGAATTCGTCACGTAGCTTCCCATAATATCACTGGACGTACACCATTCATCGGTTGTGTACCGCACGATGACCGATTTATGGAAATCAATATTTAACACCCGTACTAAACCGCGTATGGTCATGTCTTCAACCATGACGGCGTTCTCAAGAGAGACTCGATTGCTTTTGACCATCTCTAAGAAAGTGGGTAGACTACCTGGCTGGGTGAAGCCAGCCATCAAGGAACGATTAGGAACAAAAGAGGTGGTGGTTAAAGGTAACGGACGACGAACAAATGTCGTCGTAACTGGGGCGGAAAGACTTCGCCCCAATGGAGCCTGACGGCCAGCGACGGAACTCGAATCGGCTTTCAGCTCCGGATCCACGAGCTCGTCGTCGACGCCAGACAAATCACGATAGGCTGACTTAGGAACTTGTGGCACCTCGTCCATAAAAGTGCGAATGGCTGCCAAATCCAAACCCAGGGCATCGGCAAATCGAACGATTTTCTTGCGACCAGGTGTCCCTGGCGGCGTCTTCCCAGTTTTTAAAGACGTGCTGCGCTGAACGCGTCTACGTATCGCGGGTATGTCTTCCTCATCTTCGTCATGGCTGTCAAAGTCGGTCGGTTCCGTTTCCGTAGGTTCGTCTGTTTTCTTGCAAACGGACGGTATTCCAGCATCATTATTGCCAACCGGCGCTGTCTCGATAGTTTCACTGATTGATGAGCTCGCACATTCTCCAGTTTCCAAAGAGGATCCAGAATCGGATTCTGTAGACAAGACTACTATCTCGTCATCAACGGCTTTGTCCAGTGTTGGAGCTCCGTGTGTTGACGCATTTAAGTTGTCGCATTCTTGGATGAATTCCTGCGCCAACAGAGCAAGTTTCTCTAAGCCGTGGTTTGGGTGACTGTACCACTGTTCATTATTCGTTCTTGATTCATTGTTCTTAGTTGTGGGACTTTTGTCCAATGCACAAGCTAAATCTTCCGAATCGACGTCTGAATCGCTACTGGGCGGAATACTTTCCGTCGTATATCCACTACTTTCTGACTCAGATGAACGCGCTTTTGTTTGGCCTCCTCCACTTTCATTGACGGCACTGACATTAGTTGATATGACTAAACAGTCCAAAACGCCTGCTTCCGTTTCTTCACGAGCTGCAAAGCATGGTTGACGTTCGCCATTATTTTCACCCACAGCCATGGTGAATTTGTTCATCACACAGTGCACATCTTCGGGCTCATTTTCTTCAATTTTTCCTTTTGTAATGGCTGTATCAGGGCTTGCATTTTGACCCGCTTCTTCTAGTGCTTGATCGCCCTGTGACTCCACTGCGTGATCACATGATGAACTCGAAACAACGTAGCACTCTACAGTAAAGACGCCGTCGATGCCAGCGACGTCATAAGCGCACGAGCTAGGCGTCGTACACTGGCGCTGGGCAACGTCCGCTTCGTCCTTAGGATCTCCTCTAGGCAGGACTTCGGTCGAAGTTATCACGTCAACACGTGGCTGCAGTTCACGTGGCTCAATCTCAGCGCTGACGTCGCAAGGATGTGTTTGTCGTGAAGAGGTGAGCTGCTCTAGTGCCTCGTCGTCCTTGTCTTCTTCTGGTCCGAGGGACGAAGACAGACTGGGAAGGACGTGAAGGCCGGTAAACGGTACTAACGGACTGGCGAACTCTTCTGTCGATTCTGCGACGGCCATACTCGATGTATACATGACTAGCGACACCAACACGTCGTCTCGCCCGGTATCCTGGTCGCCAACAGATTTTATGTGTTCCTTATCGGCGTCGGATTCATGTGGTAACCGCAGTCCTGATAAGACTTTGTAATCCAACGGTAATTCTCGAAAAGGGATAGGAGAGTTGGATAAGGTAGAAGCGGAAGAGTTGGCGCAACACGTCGGTTCTGCCGTAGTGGAAGCCGAATCGTCCGGAATGGGTGTTACGGTCGGGGTTAATTGCTCAAGACTGTGCATCAAATCTCGCAGAGAGCCGTTGATGGGATCTTCTGATAATTCTTCCTGGAGTTCTGTTTTGGCAACCAGGTTTTCTAGGATGGGTTCAAAAGTTCCGAGGAACGGCGTGGCGGGCGATTGAGACAAACTGTCAACATCATAAAAAGATGTGTCGCCACTTTCTTCGGCCTCTTCTTCCTTAGCAGGGTCTTCATCGGAATCGCTGCTGACGACGGGACTGCTAAAGACACAGCCTGATTCCGGTTGGGAGGGCAAACCATCCTCCACGTTGAGAACTAACAAGCTTTTACCCTCGGTAAGTAAGGCTTCAGATTCCTCGATTGGCTCGGGTGGGGTTTCAATCCCGAAGTCGAAGTACTGGTCACTGTCTCGTAATCTGTTATCCGCGGCCAACGCGTGGGCCAGGGCGAGCCGGTACTGAGTAGAGGAAGCAGCGGCGTAATTCTGAATGGTATCTTGCAGTTTATCATGTTCCATGCTTGTGGAGGTGCAACAAGAACACACGACAGGATACAAATCTTCCTTGCTGCGAGACTTCGTAAAAGGCACTGTAGTCACAACGCTATCGCCGTTCACTGTTTGGGCCACTGTCCAAGATGTCTGGTAACTGGCGTGGACGTCTTTGGCAAAATGATGGTGGAGTTGGCAATCGCTTGTCGCAGGGGATGACAAAGGCTGGTTTGAATCATCGTGTTCCGAAGGCGGCTGCCCCAGCGTCCATAGTTTATCTTGGAGTTTCCGTGCGAAGGCTTCTGCTCTAGCACGGCAACCCAATGCAATCAGTGAACGAAGAGAACAAGAATCGCTTGATTCAGCGCCCGGTGTACCTGTACCAAAAGTCTCAAGACTCATCTTTTGGTTAGAAACCGTCACTGCGAAAACGGTGGCGCAAGTTTTTAGTCTCCAATGCTCAAAAAATAGGCTGTCAGCTTTTACTGTTCACATATGATGATAATGGTTTTTAGCCATTTCAGATTTTTTTTTTTTGGCAGCTGTTAGTAGCGGACTCACGCTGCTCATTTGGTCTCCAATCAAATATACGGCGGCACTCCTACCTAGAGAAACAAAAATCGAGAAAATTCAAATACATGTTTCAATTAGATTTGGCTTTCATAAATACTAACCATTAGTGTACTATAAACATCATTGCCACGGCAAATAATATAGGCGAAGCCGTACCCAGGGGAATGGCTAGTTTTTTTTCAGCATTTTTCAGTTCTCATAGCGAACACGTGGCAATGCTCAAATCAATACTACTACTAATAATACACCCCCCTCAGAAGCTTTCCAAACATCTCCGAACTGAAATTCTGGGTATGGCCTCCCAGTCGACTCCCAAACTACAATTTACATGTTCTTGAAAACTACCTTAACAGTAATTTATTCATTTTTTAATTGAATTTCACCAGTGTAAGCCTGATACTGGGTCTTAAATCTGACAAATCTTTACAGTACGTTAAAAAAACAGCGTCAAAATGCACAAAATTGCGTGTCAATTTTTTTTCGAACGTCTGTAATCTATCCAGTGATGAGATAGTTTTTCCCTTTATTATTGGAAGTTATTCCCCTCGCACACATTTGCATGCAAGTGGTGTAACTTTTACACTAAAATCACGGAATACATATTTTTAATCAGTCGTACCATTTCACGTAATTTCGTCAAGATTACATAAAAATGAGATGATCAATACTAGCCTCGAATAAATGGCCAAAAGAATATCCCTTTGGGTAGGCGTACATTACTAGCACGGTACAACAGGCATTCTCGCATCATTAGAAAAAGGGGAAAGGCAGTTAAAAAATGGTAGTGGCAAAACATTCAGTCCAGTATTACATAAATAAGTGGAAAACTATATTTATAGTGACACTCCGCGATCTTAGATTTATGTCTTTCCTGTTTCGTCTGCCATTTTTTTCTGTAACTAAGTGAACCGAAAATTCATTAAAAAGGCAACTGCTCGATTTACTTAATCCTATGCAGGGTATTTAACATGGGGGCATGTTAGTTGTGTGGGGTGAAGGACTTGTAGAGGTTGAATAGGCATTTGGCCTGGGACAGCACTAGGAAGGTCACAGACCATATCCGACATTCGTTTCTGCGAATCAAGGGTGCCCCTTGCTCTCAGAACGGTCAGCGACGAAAAATCGAACCTACATTTTTTGGTTTGCTCGGATCTTCGGCGAGCCAACAAAATGCTACAGATAGAACTTCGTTCTTTTCGCTGTATGCATGAAGCTTTCTCCACGTGATCAAACGGTGAACACGCGTCAACGAAAAAAGAAAAATATTCCACCAAAGACAAGCTGGATCACGGAATGCTGTGGCGCCTGCCGGTCTGCTTAATCTTAAACAAGACATCTCAAACACTTCGCGCAGGTCAACGACCGACTCCAAACTCGTATTATTTCCCCACACGGAATATCGGAGAAACCAAATAAGAGCAGTTCTACTTTACAGATGTAGTAAGTTTTCCTAGAAGCAATCTCAAGCTCTTATTTTCCCACACAACGCCTAGATTACATTTTTTAACAACGAAATTATGGGATAATACTGCTGGGAAGTCTTTTCCTTCAATTTGGAAAAAGAGAAATCTTAAATAACGCGAACTCGGAATAGCTAACTCGAAGAACAAATAACTTTGATTTGATTTCACTGCGAGTTAACAAAATAACCGGATCACTTACTGTGGTACGCTAATGCCCTTTTGCCGGACAATTTGCAACATTTCACTACCAAATTATATTTATGACCGGGAAGCCACTTAACCTTGAAGAGAACAGTCACCAAAAAGCACGAGCGAAGCAAGCTGGTTTTCAAGTCCGGCTTCCCGATCAGCTATGGGCACTAGTCGTCGGGTAGTATCACGTAGCCCTTGACCTAGTGTTCACCTTCCTTGCTTCCAGCCTATTCTGCGCATCGCGTAAGCCACACAGCGTCACACTGTGACATTTGCACGCCAACAGAGGCAAAACTCGAAAGCCAAAGCTGTGTGTCGTTAGCCTTCCAGAAAATACGAGCGTACAGAGTTTACAAACTTGACGGAATCATTGCGACTTTCGTACAGAGAAAGACTTTTCTGGGGTGGGAAAACACATGATCAGACCAATAAAGCCTCCGTCCTTTTTCGCCAGGAGCTCAGAAAGTTCATTTGGTCGATAGCCAAGTGTGTGACGCAGGCGTGGCTATGCGCTAGGCTCAAAGAGGAGGAAAATCAACAGACAAGGAGGGAACTGGCGATGATAAAAACAAGCAATACAGACAAAAGACACTGTTTATCGCAAGTTTTTCTCCTTCCTTTCGCCTAAGTTGGTGCCACGGAGAAGCCTAAAAGTAGCAGAAATTATGAGACCTTTTCGCATTGGGTGATCGTAATAGACCAAGGAAAGATCTTCAATACCCGGGAACGCATTGCGAAACTTCTGAGTAGTACGGGGAGGAGCGTTTATTTCTTGGGTCGGCGTGATCCAAATTCTGCGTGAGTGACCGCAATATTTGGGTCTATTGGAGAATGCTTATAGTTGATAAGCTGTTTCACGTGGACATAGGTTGAAAGGAATAACGGGATGAGAGTTACAACACGCTTTATCCACGTTGGTTGTGTTGTGGGGCGCATGAAGACGAAGTGTTTCTATTTTAATCTAGCACAAGCAAAACCCGAGGTTTATCAGATTACTTGAGCAGTAGATGAAACGGAATACAGTTGTTAGCATTCAAAAAGAGGAACTTAGGAAAGAGTAGACTAAGAAATAGTCTATATCACAGTCCGAACTTGCAGTTTAGGTTTACACAAGTTAATTTAATTATTTACCACCTACAGAAAATGCAACAAGACGTCAAAGCTATGAGCTCACTGCCTTTTTTTGTGCGATTTCTTTAATGTATTAAAGTAATTACGCTGAGATCGGGATTACCATATGCACTATACTAAGTATTGTGTGTGTCACTGTAACGACGCCTTATAATACGTTGCTGTTAAACATGTATAATCTGCTAACCTACTGCTGTGGAATAGTCGAAGGATCCCGGTTATACAGATGTACAGAAAAACCGCCCGAATCGAACAACTTCGAATGTTCCGAACCGTTGTGTTATTCTCCATTATAGATCATTATAATGATATTTTATTCTTGAATGAAAATACCGGCTCTTTAAACGTTACATAAACGTTGCAACCTGTGGCATTGCCAGCGGGCCGGGTAAGTGAATGTAGAACTAGAGCGACCTGTCAACCACACTTGGCATCGCATTTGCGATGTCAAGTCGTCTTCGGCCATCTTAGAGGGAAGACATCTTCTAGATTGCAGAACACAACAGAGTATATGTAATCTGTAAATTCTATATAAGTTCGCTCTTCTTTCATATTTTTATTCTATGGTCACAATTCTCAGTCCATACAATACGCATAAAGAAATTGGCGGTCGTCCTTATGTAACTCGTAACAGACTATTCCTTACCATTGTACCAGATTTACTGTACTAAATTAAGAAGAAAAGTGTCTTGAGCTCATTATGAAGCGAAGTTAAATTTTGTCCCCTGTTTATTTCGTCTGCAAAGTAAGAAAATTCTTTAAGGTCGCTAGGGGTCATACAGCGTTCAAAGCACAAGTTTTCAACGGCTTTACAAGGTGGTCACGTTTCTAGCCACGTGAGACCGTGAGCTTCACTCAAAAATCTTGCGTAGCTCACTCTATATTAATCATTGTGCAGGGTAATGGTGACATTTAAATTGAGCACATTTGAATCGGGAACAGATCGCATTGCTTGTGACCGAACAGAACTGGGGCAAATAAAATACTGAACATGTCCGTTCTACATCTGCAAGTATGTCGCGACAGTAAATAGCTATTTAAATATGTATTTTTTCTGGATGTCAGGCTAAAGACGGCCTTCTTTGGTACTCTGTCAGAAAAGTAGTTATTAACAGGACAAAAAACGAAAACACACATCCCTGAGGCAAATTCTACCTGGACGTTAAAGTACACGTATTCTAAGGTCCTGTGTATTCTACCTTTATATCGATAAAAGCCAACTCAGAACTGAGCAAGGTTTACAGGAAATAACTCTTATAAATACTTCAGATCCTTTAAGAATAAGAGCAATACACGAGAACAAAATTCGCACAAATCCTTGTTGATTGCTTTGGTACCAAAAATCGCTTTGGTACCGTAGACCTAGTTACATTGGGCGTAAAAAAAAAAAGCTTTTGAGTCCTTTGCACAAAATGTAGAGTTTTCAATTGAAAACATGCGTGAATACCACACCTCCAGTTGCGCTTGCATTGAGTGAGCCTTTGTATTTTTTCAAAACATGGGTGGTCCTCATTAACGGCTATTTTTTTATTGGCTACCCGCGTAGGCTTGCGCCTGTGCAGCGAAACGGCCTTTACAGCAAATCAACGTTAAAAAAACGGAAAGAAAACGAAAAAAGAAGGAGTAAACGAGTAACATGTTTAAGCATTAAAAAGCCATTAAACATTAAAATATGTGTAATGGCTAATTTAACCCTGTTTTAATTAATATACATTTACGCCTGTTGCATAATAACATTTTCAACGGATGGTTTTAAGACAAGTAAAAAACGGAGGGTAATTTGTCAAAAAGAATTGTTGAATAAAAAGTGTACTAACACGTACACTCAGTTCCAAGCTGCACTCGATCCTTTCTTACATGCACGGGACTGTGACCCATTGATCTAATTCCGGCACGTGGAAAAAGCAGCTGCGACCTTTCGAGTATAAATTTAGCTTCTGTTCACCAAAACATGCTATACTGTAAAGGATTGCTAACCTCTTCATTGAGCTCGCCTTTAGATACTTTCTAAAATTCATGCGCTGGTATTCCACGACCTCAACTCCTTGCTTACATGTTCAAAGGTAAAACAGCACAACCCTACTTATCAGAGGCTGAGAGAAGCCAGCTACGGTTCGTGGGGTACGATGCTCCCCTATCTCCTTAAAGCGAAACTTTGGAGTTGGGAGAATCTATCTAAGTCAGTGCCCGAATCATGTCCTGTTCTATTTCAGAACTACTAACGAGCCCAATTTCATCATCCGGACAGTCCGACACGTGGACCTGTTGGCTACGGTGACGAAAGCTAGTTTCTTTTGAAAAAAAAAAAAAAAAAAACACGACATCTCTCTGCTCAGACCAGTTACCCTTGCCAATAGGAGAGCGAAACAACATATTCGCCATCGGAATTAATATGCCACGATATTCTGATATAGACATAGCATGCAACCTCTCACGTATACAGAGGCTGAGTATCAAGAAAGGGGTGGACGAAAGGCGCAAGTAAAAATATTCTCCTCTGCCGTCTTTTCGCGAATACATTCCGGTACTAAAGGAACATAAGTTACTAAATAATCAGTAAGTGAAATCAACTCTACAATTCCTCACAGATATGTGTGTACGAAGATATGAAGTAAATTATCAATGTGTTCTTCATGTGACTTGAACCCCCTGAGCGTGAACACTTGTGCAAGAAAATTCGACTACCTGATTCGTGTTCACCTATAGACCATTCACCGAATCAAGCCAATATAGAACGGAACTCGTTAGGTCTTCACAATGCCTTGTTGCGAAAGGCTTCCTACTTCTATAAGGAGAAACGCTTTCGTGATCGGCATTCTATCTGAAAGATACAGATTATGCATCACATAAATACAAATGGGCTAATGCAACCATGAGAAACAACTCAAAAACAGTTTGACTCATTGTGCGCGATACGTGGTGCAAATAGGGAAGTGTTTATTATACTTCCCAAATCTGACTTAACACGTGTTAGCTTTCGAAGGGCACAAGGTTCAAACGCTTGTCCGTTGAACATTCTATTTATCGCAGTTTTACACTGGGGGTGTAGCCATGTACTGTGTACTTGATTGATACACAAGTCGCGTTCCTTAAGTACTCTGCAATCAAAGAGTGACGATAAAGGGGAAACTATGCTTCGCGCTGCTCCATTATCTTGCGTTCGCGCGAGAAAAATTCGAAGATAAACTTTTACGATTTTGACAATAGTATTCTAGGAATCAATAATTTCCTTCGGCAAACCGAGTACGTAATGTACATTACAGTCCGTACGCTACACAAAGCAGCTTGAAAATATCTTAGATGCCGTGTATGTTATAATATGCATTTATGGTCTCTAAGAACCACACATACAAAGCTGCATACGGGCCAATGAATATAGATTTATAATAAAGCACTTTTCTTGACAGACAACCAACGAAACAAAGAATATACGGTTTCCGAATACAGAACGTAAGCTACCACGGCACCATGGAGGGCGCTTTGCTCAATACTTCCTTTCTTTTCAATTTGGCACCAAGGTGTGCTTTTTCAAAGCTTGTACTACCAGTTGATGATGCAAGTCCATCCAGTGAACATTAGCATCTACACCAGTGATGACTTTCTTTACGCTGGATTCTGCTGTGGCTAGCTCGACAGATTTACTTGCCAAAAACGCCTTGACCTGTAATGCCAAGAGCTGTATGTGAAACTAGTTCTATTTTTTCGAAAAAAGAAAAATCCAGCAGCATGAAACAAAACGAGAAACAAACATACCTCTTCTAGCTCTGTCCTTGAATTCATGGTCTTCGTAACCGACAACATCATTTTTAGGGGAGTTGTGAGACCTCCGTGGCTGTAAAGAAAAGAGAAAGTCAAATTAGCAAGTGCAAACGTATCTTAACATCTGGCTTACTGCTTTGTAATATCAACCCATCGGTCCCGTAGGAATCTGAACGCTATTGACCTTCCGATGGGGTTATTCGCAACAGCGGAAATGATTCGACGTCCGTCCTGACGCCGGAATCCAGATTCCGGATCCAAAGACAAGGCAAGGTATTTCACTAAAAGCCAGGGCTCACGGGTGCATCCCAGTGCCGATATTAATAAATCCCGCTCGTGCGCCACGGACGCGTTCAACATTCTCTGTAAACCTAAGTCCCATTCTTCTACTCCACCGTACTTAATGGCAAAGCAGTAAACCATCGAGCGAAGATCCGGATCAATCCTAATACGTGATTTTGCTTTATAATGTCCTATTATAATCTGATATAGTTAAAAAAAAACACACACCTGCTAGAGGGGTCCTCTACCCATTTTGCGTACAGTTCCTTAGACTTTTGTATGCAATCTTTCACCCCGTACGTGCAGGCCAGTCGCACTAGAATCGAACGAGTCAATGTGTCCAAAACAGCTTCATCTTTGCGGCCTACAAAACCAAATGCATTGTAGGCAGGGGTAACAAGAGATTTCACGTACGCCTGTGAACACATCGGCTGTTATAAGAATACTAAATTGCTTGGTGACGTTAATGTACCCTAAACTCTCCGTATTGCTGCGTGTACAAAAGCATGTCTGCTATGAACCCCAATTCACGAGAGGCAGTGGTCCATGGAATATGGTGTGTTTCTTGACTTAAATATTTAGCAATTCCTAGGGCAGTGTCATAAGGGAGAAAACCAGAGGCAGCCAACGCGAAAGAGTCGTCCATTAGCTGAGCTCGGTTTACCGGGTGAATTACAGTATGCTCCGTAACTAATTGGTTCGTTAACATAGCCCAGTTACGTTCATCATAATTGACGCGGTAATAACCTGAAGATTTTGTAAATGAAAAGAAATTAAACGGAATTAACCTGGCATAATAAAGATTCGTACCCGCCGCTTTGACATTGACCAGTATCCATTCGTCTTCCGCGGTTTCATAATTCAGACTGTCTTTTGTTTTCGACGGGGTCAGCCACAGCACAGGGCGGGCATTATCATCTTCGAAGTCCGCCAAATTTTGATTTGTAATGGAGACTGGCACCCACCATTTATACGTAGGTGGCGACGGGATTTTGCTGTTTCCTGCACCGGAGCCACCACGCAATTTACCAGGATTTGCCGGCTTTTTAGGGCGCGAAAAAGACTGTCTAAGGGACAGTGTAGGTTTTTTGGTCGGCAAATCTTCGGTAATAGTTTGATTAATAGTCTGATTGACAGCCGCTGCCTCGATGGGCGTTGTAAGACGTAAGAACCGTTTCTAAGCATACATATTGTTAGTATATAAAGGTGATGAACACTGAATTACTTGTTCGAAGGTAACAGAGCCATTTTCATAATTTCTCGTCACTGTAATCATAGGAAAGCCCATTTGAAGTGTCCAAGTGTCCATGATAGTCTTGACATCGACGTTCTCGGGTAGCGAACCGTCCTCGTGTGCTTGGTTAGTTAAGGCGGTCCACAAATCATCTTGTCGTGCATTACGATATTTCCTATTCACACGTTTCGTTGTCATAAATCCATAAGAAAGTTTTCTTTGTATCTCAGAATATACTTAGACTGAATGTAGTTTGCAACGCCTTGTTTAAAAGTAGACTCTGATAAGAAGTAATTCATCATTCGTAGCATGGCCCCTCCTGTTAAGTACCGTACAAGTATTAATCTGTTCTCTTCACGGTCTGATAAGTGTACCTTTGCTGTACGATATGGCATCGAAAATCTCCTCTATTTGGTTAGGATGCGCTACTTCGATGCAAATCGGATGGGACGATTCCAACGCGTCATCCGCCATTACGTCTTGGATTCTAAGTACCCTCATGGAAGGATAATCCCATTCAGGCGCAATCTTAAAGCACAGTATTTTTAAGTTAATGTCAAATGGGTATTTGCTAAATTACATGATGGACGCCTAACCCTTCAACAAAAGTAGCAAATCCTTCGTTAAGCCACAGATCTGTCCACCAGTCCATGGTAACAAGATTTCCAAACCACTGATGAGCCAGTTCGTGCGCAATAACGCGCTGGACGTAAAGAAGGCTCATTTTAACAGCTGCTGAAGGATCGAGCAAAAGCGCCGTCTCTCTGCAAAAACAAATAACTATTTTAATAAGTAAATAAAATAAGTAGATAATATAAAGCAGATAGTATAAAACAATTATCAGTTTAGCTAGAAGTTCTGTTGAAGTCGGTTTACCTGTACGTGATAAGTCCCCAGTTTTCCATAGCACCAGCACTGAAATCAGGAACGGCAACCAAGTCAATCTTGGGCAACGGAAACGGGGCTTGGAAATAATCTTCGAAAAAACTCAAAATGGCAGGCGTCACATTCAAAGCAACATCAGCTTGGTCTATTGCGTCTGGCCGAGCCCAAATTCGAACAACCGTTTTACCAGGCTCTGTTGGAGTCTCTACAATTTCGGTAACCTCTTCGGGTTCCGTGGTCTGTTGTTGGACAATCTCATTGACATTAGATTTGTAGGCGAATTCCGATATCATAAAAGCCACGAGATAAGTGGACATCGGCACGGAGGGCTCAAAGTGATCCCAATACCAACCAGGAGAGTTTTCACTATCAAAAGAATTATTTTAGCATAGTGTTAATCTCCACTATAACGAACATTCGACATACATTGGTTCCGTGCTAACCAGCGGCATGTTAGACAAGGATATCATCCCTTCTTTCCGTCCCAGCGTAACTTCGAAGATGGCTTTCATCGAAGGTTCGTCGAAACACGGGAAAGCCCGGCGCGCATCAACAGGTTCCATCTGCGTCACTGCTAGTAATCTGTAAAGAGAAAAGTTAGACGCCAGGCGATTGTTTTTTTAGTAAAAAAGCTAAATATAAAAAGGATAAAATAAAGTACATACAAATATGAATGACGAAAATGATAAAACGTTTTTTATGCAATTATTTAACTATTTATGTTTACTTTTTGCTATTTGTGCTTTTCTCGTTGTAAGTGCTGTAGTAAAAACCGTAGAGGAAGTCGTTCAGTTTTCCGGAGTATTCATAGTGGAGTAGATATTTGTCACCCGGTAGAAGGGCGTTGTCCAAATGCAAGACAACGAAATCTCGGTCACCATCGTATTCCACTCGAGTGACTTTCCAGCTCTTCGGCGTGATCCTTGGTCTAAAATCGGGTCTTGGTGTTCGGAACTTGTTTCCGATACTCTTTGCGTCACTGTCGGCAGGCACAGCTGTGTTAACGGGGGCAAGGGGAGCGGAGAGCACTTTCGGACTCGCGCCCCTTTTCGTGAGCATGGTCTCATTGAAGGGTGAAAGTTGGATGGTACTTTCGTCCAGTGTTAGCTCTTTGGCATGAAGGACTATTTTTCGGGTGCTTTCTTTGCACAAAAGTTCAAGATCTACACTGCCCGTGAGGCTAAAATTGCCTTCCTCTAAAATTGGCAGCAGTCGAAGTCGGTAATACAAAGGCTCGACGGTCAAAGGTAAACGAATGTCTGTCAACAGTTTAGATGCGTTGTTTACACCAGTGCTGGCCCGTGTCCACCCTGACGCGAAGACCAGTAGCAAGACCAGATGCAGCATCTTGATATTCCGAAGTCTGACAGGAGCCAGAAACTCTAGTAAAGCCATAAACTTAAATTTCTACTCAGCTCCGACAAAGAAACACAATCTCACCTAACGTAGTCGAAACCCTCTGCACTATTCTTGATGGAATCACGCAGTGTGTTGAGAACAGAATCTGGCTGCAGACTGGATGACTTGGAGGTCCAGCAGCAGATAGCCCACTGCCGATTGGAAACCTTCGTATCACCTTTACTTCACGCTCCCTTTCTCACGACTGCTCAATGGTAAGTTTCAAATATCGAACATACCAGCGGGGAACAGGGCGATCTCGGCCTTTTAAAGCTGCTCGCCCGCGAAACGAGCAGTAGAAAGAACACTTTCCCTTCTACTCGTTACACGCTATTGACCAGACAATTTGCACTAATGTGGTTTTACGATAATTTTGGAATTAATATTTTCCATTTACTACCAGATTACGTGTCCACGAGCTACGACTTTCAATGCCCTTTACAGGTTTCCTCATTACGGCTGCTGCCCTGTGAATTTTCAGAATTTAAGGAGCGGGGATTTTCGCAAAACCCTTTTCTACGTAAAAAGGATACATCGCTCTGGGCAATGATGCAAATATTTCCGTCGCCTTCATGCAATGGGATGAGCAAATTTCCATCCATTAACAAGTATTACTTATTTCTTATTGCTTGTGCCGAAATCAATACTAAATTACGCAGTTCAGCTCATCCCCGTTGAATGACAAAGGAAAGAAGATGTCAAATCGAACGTAAAAATATTATTTTTACCATACAGTTCCACAGAGCACACATAGGGCAATCCTAGTTCAAACACCGAACTTTCAAGTTGGAAAAGAAACTAAAAGCATGCGTTTCAGTTTGACTCGCTTCTGCGCGGACTTTTTTCTTGTAATCCAACTTAAATAGGAACGCATATGCATAAGCCACGGTTGGAGGGTGACACTCAACATAAAACAACGAAACAGAGGATCCATATTTAAACCTTTTGAATATCGGACAAGGACTGGCCTTGTAGCGCTAAAACGAGTTTGGTATGAGGTCAAGGATCACTTCTGTTTGGAACTGCCTTAACATGAGTTTCTTTTTCTTTCCAAAATTAAATGCAGTAACCCTTACGACCATCGCCTCATGCCTACTCACACATTTCTCTGTTAAGAAAATAACCGTTACGCTTCGGAACACGAGGTCAACAGCTTTATAAACACGGCCGTTGACCTAGATAGAGAAAAGTCCTCCCCTTTAACTCGCAGAATTAGACAGCTGCCCAAGTGGAAATCAGAAAACGCACACAAAAGACATAAATAAAAAGTGAGCATAGAACGCGTTTCGCTTTACGAAAGCATTTTTTGGGCATCCACCAGCTTTTCCACCAAGTGGTTGATGTCAAGGGTCTTGTTAAACTTGACGTACGGGACGCCACTGACCACAGGCAAGGACAGCCATTCAGGCAACTCTTTGGCTAACAATCGAACATGGGCTTCGATTTCAGCTAAAACATGGCAAAAATATGCTTCCTTTAGAACACAAAAAAAAAAAAAATCTCCCAATTGCATGCAAAAGTTACCAGGAGTGAGAGGCGATGTCCACGAATCTGTCAACCGAGCAATGACCAGTTCCATGGTCAGCGTGTTCCGTCGCTCCGTGACGAAGATGCTGCGAAGTAGGCGAGTTAATTCGGGTAAACGTAACAACGTTTTCCGCTCTTTTTCCTCCTCAGGCTTTCGAATCAGCGTTGCCGCCAGCCGACTTGCTTCGCGCGCTCGGATCTAATTTGTAGGTTAAGTTTCTAAAGTTAGATCTTAGCGCTTAGTGAAACTTACTTTCTCAAGCAAGGAGGAAGAAATACCCTTCAAAGCTTGAGACACGACAGGCTTGGACGCCTCGTCTTTATTACTGACAGTGTGAATACTCTCATTTGGATTCCCCAAGGGCTGTAGGGCGGCGTCAATAGTAGGAACGTGTGAAAATAAGGTACGCGCTTTCTCTGTTGGCGTAAAGTAAAAGTTACCCTAAATTCTTACAAAAAAAGAAAACACAAAAAATATTTACCTAAGATATCTTTTGCTTTCGAACAAACTTCAACGTTGGGAGCTTTCGGTAACGGTAAAGGTTTAATATCGGGAACATCGTCCACGTTAAAAGCTGGGTGCCAACGGGTTAATTTATCTTCGGGAACAGCCAACGGCGGATCCAACGTACTCAGAAATTCCTAGTGAAATACAGCATTAACGACTGTGGAATGATAATATCCTATATGAGTACTTTGTGGTGTTGTTTCACGATCCGCAAAAGGCGATTGTGAAAAACGTTCTTTCTCTCCAACAACGCACTAGGGCCTAAGGCGCGGAGCGAATTGTCTTCCTTACAATTTGAGTTTGTCAAGGTTTCTGTCAATGAGTTGTCGTCGACGTCCAAAGCTAGATATTATTAAAAAAATTAATTAAACGACCAATCAAAGATAACACTTGCTTTTCAAAAAATACCTGATGTTAAATAATTTAGATTAGGAGTAATGGTCAAGTCGTACTCCTCTTTTTTGAGCGAACCGTACGCCCCTCGACGTTTCTCTTGCACCAAACGGTATGCAGTTGGAAAAACTCTGCAAATCTGCCCCAGATGAGCGTCGGTGAAGTTTCTGAAGAGGGACCACAATCGAACCGTTATTGAAATTATATGTAAGAAAAACGAGTATACAGAAAGAAGTTTTGTTCTCAACGCTTACCTACGCATCATCTCTTGTACACCCGACTTCAACTTTTGGAATGTGACAACTTCGCGCCTATTGTGTAACAACCCCACAACGGTATCCACCGAGCGAAATACCTCTGCCAAGTACTTGAACTTAAAAGGTAAGTGCAAAGACGGGGTAGATGGTTGAGCTAAGGTGTGGAAACGCTCAAACGCTGGTGTTTTGGGTAGAGCTTCGGAAGCTTTCTGAGGGCTGGCAACTTTCTGAGGACTAAGAATTTAAAAGATAATTATCTCATTTCTATTAAGCTCATTATCATATATGTATTTTTTTTTACCTAATGGGTACTGCTACATCTAAATGAATTGACGAGAACTTCTTGAGCTGTGAATTATCCTTATTTTTTTCGTGGAATTCCTTAAGCTTGGCCGCTCCGTTATTTATTGCAGATAACCGAGCCTTCAGGTCAGCTAACTTGCCACATTTGCCTAATTGGGCCTTGACTTGCTCCGGTGTCAGTTTCTACAATAAGGAAAACAAAATTAATAAAATAATCGTGACAACTGCAATACCTTTGTATACAACTGCAATAGTTTGTATACCTTTGGCGATTCCTTCGTTGGAGTAAGCAACGAAGCTAAAGACTTGACGGCGGGTGACTTTCTAGGCAAAGTTACCGATTCACCTGAGTCCTTCTTTGGTGTGACATGGCTCTCGGCTGAGTTTCCTGCTGGTAACACTCTCATAGGGGCATCTTTTAAAGGGCTTGAGGTTTTTCTTGGAGACAGGACGCCTTTTAACTGGAACGGTACGGTGGGTTTGGGCTGCTCTGTGCTGCTGATCTGCGCTTTTTCTACAAAAGTCTTTATGTCTCCTTGTGCAGTCACTTCATCGATGGCAGCGGGCTTTTCGTTGATTTCGGGGTCGGAAAGCAGAAGCTTCTTACGCACCGAACTTGGCGTCCTGGGCTTGACTAGTTCCACAGGCTCGATTTTCTCTTCTGTAGTCTCCTTTTCATTACCATGAGGCTGTTTAGATGGAGAGGGAAAACAGCAGTCATCGGTCGTGCTTTCTTCACTCCCAGCTAATTTCCTTTTACGTGTGTTGCACGCATTGATTAGGGAATTTGTTGGAGTAGTAGGAATCGCTTGTGGTGGGATATATCCATGGTCATCGGAAAAAGATGTAGGTACTTCCTCGACAGTTTTGTTGTCTTGTGAGATGGCTGTATGAAATTTAAATTCTGAAGCAGATTCAGCTTGTTTCTTGCTGGCAAGCTGTTTTCCGAAACATTTGACGATACTGTAGCTTCCAGAAGTGGCTGGATTTTTACTTTGCCTACTGTGAGATTCATTTTTGGATATTTTAGTAGCAGTTTTACATTTGGGTTTTGCTGTCTCTGCCACTGGAGCAGGAACTGCTACAACGTCCTGATTGGGGGACACTTCCTTATCCTGCTGTTGTGTTTCCGAACGGATTTTTTTGGCAGGAATTGCATCTCCAGCTTTGGAAGTTCGATAAAATGATGATATCCTTAATTGTTCTGACATTTTTGGTCCAACTTACGAGCACCAAAGTTGAGAAATTCGCTTTTCAAGCAGCAACTTTCTTCTACGTTAACACGATGCGCTGAACAATACAAAACATCCAGCGCGCCCTGCGGAGCTCAGCGTTGCCTATTATAAACTAGTTTTGATCAGATTTTCAGGTTAAAAAATGGTTATTATTACATTTTAAACTTTTATTATACGTATTAAATAGTTTAAATAATTAGAATTCAAAAGAAATTTCGAAATTATTTTTTTTCCTCCCCTAAGTACCAACTCAGTATTCTACTCTATTCAATATTGATTCTGAATTGTTATACAACAGAGACTTAAATAAATATTTGAAAAGATTAGTAGTTTTATTAACTAAATTCACAGGTACAATGGTGAAATACATCGACGCCTTAATGGAGCAAAGAACATGCTTGACACTGTAGGCGGGGTTTAGTGGACGTAAACAGTTTCACGTTTTGTCAAGTGTATTCCTGCCATTTCTGCATACATTGCGCTTTGATCATATTTTTTTTAAATAATTAAATATGACTGATGATAATAACATTGTCGAAGAAGGTCCTGTTCTGAACGCATGGGCATTGAAACTACCAGAATTCAAAAAAGAAGACAACCCACATGGTCTGTTGGAAGAAAGCTCATTCGCCACGTTATTTCCGAAGTACAGAGAGAAGTACCTTCGAGAATGTTGGCCATTAGTTCAAAAAGCCTTAAACGAGCATGGAGTAAAAGGCGAGTTGGACGTTATTGAAGGTAGCATGACCGTGGCAACCACGCGAAAAACATGGGATCCGTACATTATCATCAAAGCGCGGGACATGATCAAATTGTTGGCTAGGTCGGTTCCATATGAACAGGTTCGTGGTTTAGAAAATTCGTATGTTAAAGTTATTAATTATGTGTTTTTTATGCTCCTGTAGGCTGTAAGAGTTCTGCAGGACGACGTAGTATCTGAGATCATTAAAATCGGAACTTTGGTGAGAAATAAAGACCGCTTCGTAAAGCGCCGTCAAAGGTTAATTGGTCCCAATGGCTCTACGTTAAAAGCCGTTGAACTCCTCACAAATTGTTATGTCTTAGTTCAGGGTAATACTGTATCAGCATTAGGTCCTCACAAAGGGGTTCAACACGTGCGACGCATAGTAATTGACTGCATGAACAATGTCCACCCTATCTATAACATAAAAGCCTTGATGATTAAGCGCGAGTTAGCTAAAGACGAGCATCTCAAGAACGAGAATTGGGAGAGATTTTTGCCTTCCTTTAAGCACAAAAACGTCAGCAAGAGGAAACAACCCAAAAACAAACGGACGAAGAAAGAATATACGCCCTTCCCACCCCCGCAGCCTGAAAGCAAAATCGACAAGGAGTTGGCAACGGGCGAGTATTTCCTCAAGGAAGATGAAAGGCGTGCACGCAAACATGAGCAGAAAAAAGAGAAGCAACAAGGAGCGGAAAAAGTACGACAAGCCAAGCGACAAGCTCCCTTTGTCCCACCAGAGGAATCCAAGCCTTCTACATCCAAGCAGGCTAACTCTGCTGGTTCAAATGACGTCGATTTGGATGCCCTGAAAGCAAAAGTTAGAAAATCACAAAAGAAGTTTAAAAAGTAATACCCTGGAACTGGCTTGTAATACACAACTCTCTTGCAGCGATGATTCCATTAAATACATCTATTATTCTTCGTACAATTAAGCTTCCTGACGGCAGTGCGTCGTAAATTTTAAAACAATGTCACAATGCATCCGCAAACTAGTATCACTGCATTCGTTCTCTTTCTTACACAGACGGTGCATCATTCACGGCACAGGCAAGGTTTCCACAGAAGGAAGTGCAGGCCGGGTAAGTTTCTTGACTAGTGTCACATAGCTTCTTTTTTCATACAGGAAGAAATTTACGCGGGGAGTCACAAAGGTTTCTCAATAACCTTCATAAATTACAGTAGGAAATTTCAAAACCAACTCAGCTTCACCTTTATAAAAATGCTTGCAAATAGACGAAATCATTTTTAAGTCGCTATAAACTGCCAGTTAGACGATGTAACCTTTTCGCACGCATCAGCAAAAAGTTCGTCGTTTCTAACATCCACGCACAAGCGAAACACTTTGTGCTTCAGATGCCCATCCGCATCAGTTGGCTTAATCCATTTCTACGATAAAAATAATATATCTTCAAGCTTTTAAAGAATTTAAGAAAATATTACTTGATTCAGAGAGCCATCACAGGCCTCCATGGCTAAATGTCGGTTACCACTAGGATCACTCAGTGACAAGCAGATCCGACCGTGGCGGAATGCGCCTTCTTTGGTCAGTGTCCACTCCTATATTTGATTATATATTCAATAAGTATAAAGGAGAAAACTTTTAGGGTCCTACCGTGCCCAAAAATTAGGCAATGATGATAATAGTTTAAAAAAAAAATTAAGAACCTGGTTTCCTCCATGACCGTGGCATTGATACAATCCTGCCGCCTCGCTAGCTGCTTTTCCTAGAGTATCCAAGCATTTGTTGTCGATTCGCAGCTGCCCCCGAACGCCCAATATCTTCTCCGGTATTTGTAAATCCGAGTACACATTTTGCAGATACCATTCGAACGATTTACATTCCAATTTCTTACGCAACGCCAACCGCTCGCTAATGTCTCCGAAAGGAACGCTGCGGGCCAAGGGCACGGCGTCATAGTAGAATTGTTTATAGTCGTCCATCCACACCTCGGCAGCTCGCCGTGTATTCCTGGCGAAAACGTTCCCAGACCCGCCTGGGAACGTGTACGGGTGCTGTTTGCGAAACACGTGACCGACACGACTACAAGGAATGATTTCCAGACTCCCTCCGCACTGCCACACCCGGAAAGAAATCTCCAGATTTTCTCCACCCCATATGTCCATTGCGGTATCGTATTTTCCCAAATTATTGAAAAATTTTCGGTCTATTACAAAGAGTCCACCAGCAATCATGGGAGTCCTGTTGAAAACACTTGACATGAAAACCTATAAAAAAAAAACGATTTATTACCTAATTGGCCTTGTAGGGTCACGCTGTCGTTCCTTCCGTTCAGCTGCCGGTAAATATTCCCATTTGAACACCAGGTTCCAGTCAAAACCGCCCCTTAAGTCTGCGGACGCACCCACGTACTGGAAAGTATCCATACTTATAACGTCGATGATGGGGCAAACTACCCTGGTACGGTCCTAGACAAAATAGGCTAGGGTTTATAACAATCCAGAAACACAAAACAGATCCGTTTACCTGCAGGACCCTTTCCAATAACGGCTCGAGCCATTGCTCATTGCATTCACAGTGAGAATCGAGGAAAGTGAGTATTTCTGACACGGCAGCGTTAGCTCCTCGCACTCGTGAGCGCATCAAACCTTCTCTCTTATTATTCCGGAGAACTTTCACTTTCTGAATTTTACTAATCTCTTCTCCATCGCTAGCTAAGAAATTAGAATTTGTTTTAATGGAAAAGAATATCAAAGCAGCTGAATAACGAACTTACGATCGTCGCTAAAGTCGTCCACTAATATTATTTCTTTTATTAGATGTTCCGGGCTTCTATTTAAGACACTGTAAGAAAAAAAAAATACATGAAGCTTCGACAAGGTATAACATAACATAGTGTCTACTGAATACCACATACCTGACAACAGTTCGCAGAAGTGTTGAGCGAGCTTCGTTATGAAAAGTGATGATAACGCTTGTGGGGGGAAGTGTCTCCGAATACTGTTTATCTTTGCATTGCCAATGCCTAGTGTCAGGGACACCGCGATTGGAAGACAGCTTGTCACTAGCAGCTTGATTAAACTTATTGCGTTTGTAGGCATCTTCTCCATCTCGAAACTTTCCCTTTGAAATGTATGATTTTTCGTCGAAATATACCAACTCGGATTCTCTGGGTTTATCCACGAGTGACAAGTCCTCCTCTGCATTAAAATCGAGGTTTTCTTTCAAACGTAGGGCTCTATTTTCGCCCGTTTCCTACACATGAAAAACTTAGGTAATGCCTTATAATATATGCATATTTTCCAGCACTCCAAAAATATTTAGCTTTTCATTATTTTTATTATTATGATTATTTATGATTATGATCGACATACCTGCTTGCTCGCTAAAATATAAACACATACTCCACAAATCCACAGGACAAGAAACACAACAATTTTGAATTTTCTCCTCATTATAAAAGAAAGCTGAGCTGAAAAGTGAGTTTGGGAAAGTGTTAAGTTTTCAAAGAAATCCACATCGTCCCCCTCGCCTTGCTGATGTTGTAAACAGAGAGACAGTAGCGCCTCTAAAACTCCCGGGCTAAGCAACGAAATTGAACTTTTGATTCACGAGTAGGAAAAAGAAACTATGAGTTAAGAAATTAAATCTCACATTTAATACAGTATTTTTGAGCTTGTATTTTTTTATTAAAAGGTTTCTGTTATGCGTTGCAAGAGCACCGTATTTAGGTGTACAGTCGGGTTTTTATAATTTCAAAGTGTCTTCATAACTCAGTACGAAGGACGAGCGTATTGCATTGGTGGTTGGTAAGCTGGTGGTTGGTATTGTTGTGGTGGTGGGGGCTGGTATGGTTGAGCCGGTGGTTGGTAAGCTGGTGGTCGGTAAGCCGGAGGTTGGTAAGCTGGCGGCCTGTATGCAGGTTGTTGCGGCGGAGAGTATGGTTGAGGCGGACTGTATGGCGGCGGCGCTCCGTATTGGCCGGATACGACGGATACAACAGTAGCGACCAAAAGAAGGGCAATCATTTTTATCTGAGTAAATAAGTGTACAATTAATAGAGGTGTTCTTGAAGGGCTAAAAATGTATTCGAAGCAGTTACTTACTCAAAATTCAAGTGCTTTGGACGACGGAAAGGAAGGATGTGATGATTTCGTTGACATTCGTTGATATTTTATACCTTCCCGAAGTCCAGACCCTAGCTGAAAAGTGAAGGTAAATAAGATGGGTTTAAAGTTCGTCGTAATTAATTCGTCCTTAGACTGATATCATGGCCTATAATCGGCCATGACATTCACCACATTTAATTTTCAAACCGTAGGGAAATTTCGTCACAAAGTGAGGAAATAATTTTTTTCGTTGTTTCAACATACCGTATCTTAAACACCCTGAGAGAACAAATTCCCTTGCGATTTGAAAGTGAAACGTGATTTGTTTTTCTCTTGTGGGATTCTTAATGAATTTCAGGATTTGGAATTTCTTGATTAGTGTAACGGATCTTTAAGTTCATCGGGATTCATATAGCAAAAAGTCAACCATAATTCAGAAAAACTATATTTGTTGCTTGTTTGGTCTCGTCTATTACGTTCGTCATGTATTATGAATACAGCAGTATATAACAATGAAAACGGAAGCCATCTATGGAATCATGATAAACAGTAGTCTACGCGTTTATTGGTAATGGGTGTTGCATTGACAATGGCGAGATTACTTTCTACAAGAGGTGAAAGCATTTTTTTAAGTATTACCTCTTTCTCCGTAGACCTCAACTAAATTTGACAAGGTCTGGCAATGCTTTGGCTAGCACGGGTTAGCTTTTGGCTATATGCTATCGGGATGGAGTTTACACTGTACTTTTGAAAGCTTACCCAGTCGGTACAGCGTTGGGAAGAATGGAGAAACCCAAGGTCGAGACACGTAATGTAACCTGAATGACTAAACTGTACTAAAACCAATCTAGAGAAAAAGAACATTGCTAAGCTTTCCACACGATTATGCAATAGGCCTATCTCCTGAAAACTACTACATGTATTTTACAATTTTTATACTGTTTTTTACTGTTTTCATATTGCTCAGTATTTTACATTTCGTATCAATTAACATATCATTAGCCAATAAAGGTAGCTGGTGATAAGCAATGTTGTGTAATTTGGTGAAAAGTAAACATTATAAATAATCATTACACAACACTTATGTCAAGACAGAAGGAACTCCAGTTCCAGTACCGGTACTTTTCTATTACACAAGAATACACCCCCTCAATCCTTTCACAAATGCATACGTTTGTTTCACAAACGCTTTCATGGGCTAAGTAATGTGCGTGACAGTAGCGCTGGACAGAACATGAAGTGGGACACTCTCGCGCAACTGGCGTGGCGTTAGATATGGGAGCTTTGTTGGGGTCTTTTTTTTTTTTTTTTTTTTTTTTTTTTTTTTTTTTT